>JABSTQ010008877.1:0-34723 GCA_013358835.2 Ixodes persulcatus
CATATTGCTTGTAGTGACGTTCCATCAGCGACCATTGATGGGACTTGCTGCGGTGCGCGTACTTCTGAATATTGACTTGTAGTACGTCACATCACGTTTCAATAGGGCTGGCCTTGCTCTGAGCGCGTACATTCTCCATATGGCTTGTAGCGACGTCACATCAGCTGCCATTGTGATGGCCTTGCTGCTGAGCGAGTACATTCTGCATATGGCTTGTAGTGACGTCACATCAGCTGCCATTGTTGTGGCCGGCCTTGCTGCTGAACGCGTGCATTCTGCATATGGCTTGTAGCGACGTCACATCAGCTTCCATTACGGTGAGCTTACTGAGCGCGTACATTCTGCATTTGGCTTGTAGTGTCGTAACATCAGCTTCCATTGTGATGGCCTTGCTGCTGAGCGAGTACATTCTGCATATGGCTTGTAGTGACGTCACATCAGCTGCCATTGTTGTGGCCGGCCTTGCTGCTCAACGCGTGCATTCTGCATATGGCTTGTAGGGACGTCACATCAGCTTCCATTACGGTGAGCTTACTGAGCGCGTACATTCTGCATTTGGCTTGTAGTGTCGTAACATCAGTTTCCATTGTGATGGCCTTGCTGCTGAGCTAGTGCATTCTGCATATGGTTTGTAGCGACGTCACATCAGCTTCGATTACAGTGAGCTTGCTGAGCGCGTACAGAGCGCGACACTGTTAGCGCGAACAAGCGATCGCCGGCTTTTCCAGTTTTTCTCTTTGAATCCAAGGGATGTCATCCAAGTTATTATTGCTGCGGAAAGAGCTCGTTTAGTTCTATAATGTAAGCGATAAAATGTCATGCTCGCTGCTACTATTTAGAAGTAAAATGCAAAAATGCGCCGATGTTCTTTTCGCGCTAACAGTGTCGCGATGTGTACAGTCGGGGACAAAAGTCCCCAGGACGCGCGAGTTGCGACTGAAACGCATTGCTCTGCCATCTGCCGGCGGTTCGTCTGGTTTCGAGATCACACAAAAGCGCATGCGCGTCCTACTGTGCCTGCAAACATGTTTGTTTTCCCACTCTTCTGCGGCGCGTCCCCAAACTCGGAATCGGGCGCATGGTACCGCCTCGGAGATAGCGCTTGCGGCTGACGAGCGTCTGCTACACATTCCGAAACTGGAGATACCGCCTGCGGCATTGCACCGCATTTCGCCGTGTCAGCGCAGTTGAGCTTATCGCTCAGTTGAGTTGCCGTGAGCAAGGGCTATCTCCGAGGCGGTACCACGCGCCCGATTCCGACCGCGCCGCAGAAAAGGGGGAAAACACACATGTTTTCAGGCACAGTAGGACGGGCATGCGCTTTTGTGTGATCTCGAAACCAGGCGCCCCGCCGGCAGATGGCAGAGCAATGCGTTTCAGTCGCAGCTCTCGTGTCCTGGGGACTTTTGTCCCCGACTGTACATTCTGCATTTGGCTTGTAGTGTCGTAACATCAGCTTCCATTGTGATGGCCTTGCTGCTGAGCGCGTACATTCTGAAGTATACATTTCTCGCTATAAGACCCTTTTGCTGTTTACAAACATGAACGGCCGTTTGCGTCCCAATCGACTTCCGGTGGCTCAGTCTTTGCAAGCCTGTCGAGCTTGTGTCACCAGTGCTGGAAAGCATAAATGCTGCAGGGACAACAAAGTTGAGAATTTAACGAAGGCCTTCGGCTGCACAATTTTACGTCTTAGGGGAGGCAAATAGGCTTATAAGAACATTCGAAATATTTTAACAGATATCCCACTTCTTCGGTCTTTTGGCATTCACCTGGATAGTGGGTGGTTAAACGTTTCATCGAGATTTCAACCAGCGGTGTCAAGGTGGGCTTTGTTCATTCTTTTTTAAGAAACGGAAGTCCTCTGGGACGTCAAAAACTGGAGCACCGCCTGGTGGCGTTTGTCATAAAAAGTCTTTTTTTCTTTTTTTTTTTTTTTTTTTGGGGGGGGGGGGCAGAATTAATGGAAAGGAGCCGGTGGCAATCAGTTTCTCGAACGGCGTTTTATTAACACGCGATGTTTCATCGACAGATTGTTTCATCATAGTCGCTTCATCGATAGCTCCAGATTAGCTTTTCTCTGTAATAATTCTTTATCAGACTGTCGCCGCGAAACGGCGTCTACGGATGGGTCAGGTGGATTAATATTTTTGCAATGAGTCACCGCAGACTGTCGCCGCGAAGCGGCGTAAACTAGAGTTCCTGTATAGGCTCCCTACGGGAGCCAGAGTTGCGCGTTCATGCATGGCATGTGGATTCAGCTCCTCACTTGACTGAATTCGGCGAATAGCAGCGCCGCGCGTTCGAGGCCTGTGGCGCACTCAAAAGCCGGGGAACGTACGCCGGGGCGCGTGCAACGTCTACTTTGCTGCACGACACTTGATACGGCTCCTCACGTGATCGGATCTCGGCGAATAGCGGCGAGGGCGGCACGCGGCACGTGGAATCAAACGCGCAACTCTGGCTCCCGTAGGGAGCCTATACAGGAACTCTAGCGTAAACGGAGGGGTCGGATGGGTTCACACGCACCCCATGGTGATACACGCGCGACGAATAGTACATTACAGCGTGCCATTCGCGTAACAAGTATCGATGAAACGTTAGTGTCGACGAAACGTGTGCCCCTGAAACGTGTGTTCATAAAACCTTGTCCACGAAACGTAATTCCACGAAAGGTAATTCCACGAAACAAGTTTCGACGAAACGATAGGGACCCGAAAGGACCACCGTCATTGACCAGCACGATTAAATGGCGTGTTGTGCACGTCATGTACTCAGCACAGTGAAGAACCAACAATATACATTGCAGATTCCAATTCTCTCTTACGCGAGACAGCATTAAAACGAAATTCGGACGTCAAACTTCTTTGACTGAGTAAAGGAAGGAATGGTTTGCTCGGGAGGCTTCTGCCACTAATACGAACGTCGCGCAAACGTCGAAGAAGAACGAACATATGAAAGGGAACTACAGGACGACCTCATCGATATGTTCCTTCTTTTTCCGTTTCTCCTCCTTTCTCCCTCTCCCAGCGGTCGCCGTAATATAAGCGCATATCGTAATGAAAAGGGGGCAACGACGGAAAAGAAATGCTTCCAGTGGCTCTGCTTATTACAGGCATTAGCATTATGATGTGTGTGCCGCTATCTTATTTTCCTCTTCAGTCATTTCGATCTGTTTCGATTGGCGTCCTTGTGCGGCTGTTGCGACGTCTTGAGACCGTTTTTCATCCTCTAGCGGATAAAATCTTGTAATAAGAAAGAAATAGAAAGGGGCCTGGAAGGGGGGCGGGGGGGGGGGGGGGATGGAGAGAGAGAGAGAGAAGGAGAGAGAGAGAGAGAGACAAGATGTTATACAATGTGTACGCTAATAATTGCTTTGTGTTTTGGCGAAATGCTAAATTAAGTTTGCGTCCGCTTCTAAACTGGGCGGGAAGGCGTGTTTTGATTGCGTCATGCGACCCGATTGTGTGCCCGAGTGCTGTCGTTAAGTTTCCGAAAATAAAAGATAAAGTGGAAGGAAACGAAAAATGATGTTTTAGAGAAGCTTTAGCGAGGAATTATGGTTGTAATATCGGGCCCCGTGGACAAAAGGGTGGTACACGCGCGTTCGCGGGACTGGAATTAAGAAATTGATCGCTCAATTTCCGCATTCTTGTTTCTTATTTTTTTTCTTTTTTTTGTTTGTGTGTTACGCGGCAGCAGGCAAAAGTCGTTGCATCCTTGAGATGCCTTCACACCCCTTTATCCCCAGCGCTCTTATTTTTGCTGGGTTCTGTCAAGCTTGGCTTGGGACCTCTGACCGCGAGCGTTCGATCGTTTTCTGCGTAAAGGATCTCGAACGAGCGCACGTCTCAACATGGCGTTTGTCAAATATTTATTCGCGCTTTATTGTTGCAATTTATGCTTTCTACGTACTGGTTGGCTGCTTGTCAATGTAGGTCGCAAGTAGAAAAAAAAAAACATTTACTATATGCATCCTAATTTTTCGTCCTAAGTATTTGGAAGAGAACCCTAAAACAAAACTGATGGAGAAAAGTATTTTTATCTTGGCACAGTTTATATACTACCAAGTCTCTTCACTTGCTTTCCGTACCTTTTAGGGATGACACGCAGCTTTTTTTTTTTTTCTACTGAATATTATTTTATATTGTTTTTTATTTCATTATGTCGCCCCCCCCCCCCCTCCCTCCTCTCTTCCTTCTTCGCAAACTCTCTTTGATTCGTTTCAACGAATAATCGGGTATAGCAAAAGCAACTAACTGAACTACTAGCCAGTGTAACGTCCGGACATCCTGGACAGTCCTCGGTGTTTTATCATCACTCACTAAACTTTTGTGAAGCTAATGTTTGGTGACGCATGATGTCCAATTTGCGAGTATAGGGTCGCGTCATACCATCCCCCTAGGTTTCCCACTTCCACACTGCGGCATTCTCGTATTTAATTTTATTTCGTTTACTTAGCCCAAGGGCATCCTTGCGGATGTAGTACTTGAGTGACGATTCATACAAATTAAAATAAAAGCACGGAAGATACACTACAGGTTATACAGAAAGAAACAAAAAAGAATCTAAAACACATATCGGTGTCGCCCTTGGAGTGAGCGCCGACGGGATTTGTGGATTGTCGTGTTTCGGCCAATCTAAAGTTCCTGGATGCTGGGAAAGTGGCGCAATTGCCTTCCTTCCTTGCTAGCCGGGCACGAACACAAATTGCTTAATTTACGCAGATGATACCAGTCTTTCTTTCCAGTCCAATAACATTAATGATCTCGTTAGTTTGGCAAATGTTACTCTGAATAAACTGCTTGAGTGGACAAGGGGAAACGTCTTAGAAAGTAATGTTTCAAAAACAAAAGCCGTACTATTTGCGCCTGTGCAAAAATTAAAACTCGCGATATTAATATACAGCTTGGATCAGAAATGATAAAAGTTACAAATGAAGCCAAAACACTGGGAATAACTTTTAATCAACATTTAAGCTGGAATGCACACGTGGACCGTGTTGCTGGGACCTTGGCAAAGGCTTGCGGTATACTTTGTAGATTTAGACAAATACTAACAACTAAAGTCAAGCTAATGCTCTACAACTCTCTTTTTGCATCCCATATAAACTACTGCAACCTTGTCTGGGGAGTGACGTCGCAAGCTAACAAAACTAAGTTGCATTTATTACAAAAAAAAAAAGCTATTCGTCATATAGTAAATGCCCCATACGATGCCCACAAAAAAGAATTATTTGCTTCACTCAATGTGCTTCCCTTCCAGCACTTATACAATTTTAATCTAATAATGAAATATAAACTTAGCATTAAAAATAACAATTCCACTTTTATCAAGTTGTGTAACCTTAAAAGGCCTCATGATGCATCGTATAATATTAGAAAAAAGGATTCCTGGCTGGTACCCTTTTCCCGTACTAATCATGGGTTAGACAGGCTGCAACACCGCATGCCTAGTTGTTTAAACTATTTAGAGAAAAGGAACCTTGATATACACACCATTTGTAAAAAAACATTGAAAGAACACTTTTTCACACAGTGAATAATTGTGCAAAAATTTTGTTGTATTTGCTTTATATTTTTCCTGTATAGTATGAACTGTCGGAATACATGTTTTAATGTGCACGATGTCAGTATTAGTATATATTTGATGTAAATTGATTACATGTATATTTTTCATGGTTTGAATTTCTATGTATATGTCTTGTCAATTTTAAACTGTCGGTTTGGTTGTTTCTTATGCCAAGGTAGGGGCAGGAACCCCGTCAAGCTACTGTATTGTAGCTTTTTGTTCCTGCCCTGGCATTTTTTGTCCGACAAGGAATGTCAAATAAAGAATTTGAAAATTTGAACCAGATACTAGCATACAGACGACCAAATCCTCGCAGGGCGATTAATTGATCGATCTCTGTTGCCATCGCCATTTCGCTCCTTCCTACGAAGCTTCAAAAGTGTCATCTGAACCATGTCGCGCAAAGGCCCGTTCACACTCTTGCAACCGAGTACGACCGAGAAAGACGACACTTGTTGAAACCTCTTAAAAATTTCTTAGGACGAGAGAACACACTGGCACGCTGGCGCCATCTATGCGGTGACCCTGGAACTGCATTTCACAAGAGCAAAGGTTTTTGCGGGATTTCCGAGGTCAAATGTGCGTAATACCTATAAGAAAGGCTCGTTTATAACGTTTACAAAAGTTTTTCGAGCCAAGAAAGAAAGGACATTGCGCGAGAGAAGTAGGAAATATGCCGGACCGCCAAGTTTACACTGCTACCCAATAGATGGCGCCAGTGTGTCCTCTCGTTGTAAGAGGTCTCAAGGAACCCAGTTTTAAGAGGTCGCAAGAGTGTGAACGGGCCTTAAGGTCGCTATGAAGCGTCATTGTACCCAAAGCGTTCTGCCACTATAAGCGTCTGTGACACTGTGTATGAAGTCAACTAATGAATTACGCTCATCTCCAC
The DNA here is from genome assembly GCA_013358835.2 of Ixodes persulcatus. Classification (NCBI taxonomy): domain Eukaryota; kingdom Metazoa; phylum Arthropoda; class Arachnida; order Ixodida; family Ixodidae; genus Ixodes; species Ixodes persulcatus. Next base: position 6,461 of record JABSTQ010008877.1, read on the forward strand.
AGATCTCTCAAAATGATATTGCGCTTCTAGCGTATTTTGAGGCAGAAAAATTAATTTTTCAATGCTTCCAAGCACCGATGCCGCGTGTGGTGGCGGCGCGAGGATGTACGCTTGTTTCACCACTGTGTGGATAAAGAAATATCGGTGTATAAGAAATGTCCTTATGAAGCAACATGTCACAGGGAGTTCGGTTTGACCTCTTCAAGAATGGAGGGGTCAAAGAGAGACTGCTCATTGCACGAACCCAAAATGGCGACCATACCGACGTCCGATCAGGCAATACGACGGTCGGAGGCAGACATGTACAAATTACTCAAAAAAGGTAGTTAAGTTAAGTTACTGAGTATCGACGCCAAAAGTAATTGGAGTAGAGTAGAAATTACACATTTGTAATAGTAATTGAGTAAAGTACTAACTACTGTAAAAAAATAGCGAGTTACTTTGAAGTTACTTTCGAAGTTACTTTTTTATATTTTTGTGGCAGCAAAATGAACAGCAGTTTTGATTCGTGAAAAACACTGCGAGCCTGAAATAAATGCAGTTATTTTATGACTTGCGTTTTCACCAAAATAGTTTATTCGCTCGTAGAAGCAATTTACTTTCAAAGTTATTGATAGGAGAGTTTTTGCCTTTTCCTCCTAACGACGTCCCCAGCTCAGCTAAAAAGACGTTCCACCGACGCGCTGGATGGAACGGCAGCGTTGAGTTTGAGAAACAGGCTGTGCACGGTCGGGTAAGCGAGTGTTGGCATCTTAGGTGTCCATGACGAAACATGTGAGGTTTGCCTCGTTTGGGGGGTTGCATAACAAACTCTCCTCCTTTTGTCTCTTTTTTTTCGGCAAAATGAGATTGTTATGACTGGCCCCTCTTTATTCCCACGACGTTCGGAGAGTACGCTGAGCGAGTGCACCTGACCGTCAAGGGTTCAAGTATCACGCCACGACGATGAGATCATCCGGACGACTGCGCGTATCGTTGCAGTGCTAGTGCTACGCTACCGAAAAGAAGTTTTTTTTTTTTTTTTATTTAACAGAAGATAAAACGAAGTATACTTCGCCGCTGACGCCGGGTCCAATAAAAGGAACTCCCAAGGGTGACTCGCAACCCTCGCCGGCGACTACGGTATCCTGACGCGCCTGACACGCCTGACAAGTAAATCGTTTTCAACAAAGAGGAGGTCTCCCTGTCGTGGAAGGTCGGAAGGGCTCGAAGGATTACGTGAACAAGCATTGACGCTCGTACAGTTGCAGCTGGAAGCGGGAATGTGCTCCCATGAGCGGATTATCCGTGTCTGCGTTTCTGTGCGGTGGAGTCCGGCTGTGCAAGCGAGTATTCTCGCTTGCACAGCCGGATATTGGAGAACTCGTCTGTTTCGTCGCGACTTAGGGACACTCTCAGTAGTAGCGGGTTTCACAATGTCATTTCGTCTCCTACGAGAATTACCGATTCTACATCAACTGCTATTGATGTTTCATTACAAATATAAACACCGTTGTTGCCAGCGCAGGTACGATAAGTAGTGACATTAGCGATCATTTACCTATATTTTATGTTTTAAAACTCAACAATTATTCAGCGGTGCTGGTAAAGATTTTACTTTTCAACCTGTGACAGACCGCCAACTGCGGTGTTTTCGAAGCACAGTCATGGAAACCAACTGGAGCCCTGTATTCTTGAAAAAGTGCGTGAACAGCGCATATGATGAGTTCATAAGTACATTCACGTCAATTTACGTCGCATCTTTTCCGTACAAAACTGTCACGACTAAAAAGCGAATAAGAAAACCATGGGTTACCCCGTTTATTTTAGCAATGATACGAAAAAAAAATCGATTGTATCAGACCTATCTCTCGTCAAGAGATGACGATGACAATACTGCGTTCAAGAAATATCGCAATCAACTTACATCTACACTAAAAAAGGCAAAGTCAGATTATCACAAACGTCTCTTTCATGCTGCGCACAAAAAGAGCCCCGCCATTGTATGGCAGTCCATTAACACAGTACTTCAACGTAACAATAAAAAACAATCAATAGATACGCTTTCGATATCTGGTGAAAATTTGTCGGGAATACCGCTCTCTGATTATTTTAATCGCCATTTTACAAACTTACCCACCCGCGCTCACAATGCGTGTGCTTCCTCGTCCATCTCGAGTCGAGTAGACGAATCTGTTTTCCTGGCCCCTACTGACGAGTCAGAAGTGTTTAATGTATTTATGAGACTTAATAATAGCAGAAGTCACGACATTGATGACATACGAATAAAGCCCGTCAAATTTGTGATTGATATAATTGCCCCAATGTTAGTATATATATTTAACTTGGCCTTGTCAACTGGCAAGTTCCCAGATAACATGAAACTCGCGAAAGTTTCCGTTTTGCATAAGGGAGGTGATAACAATGTAATTGCAAATTATAGGCCAATATCTGTTTTACCCATATTTTCCAAAGGGCTAGAAAAAATTATTTTGCGTCGTTTAGATAACTTTTTTGATAAACATTCAGTGCTGACTGACTTCCAGTTTGGCTTCCGTAAGGGAAAGTCTACGGAATGCGCCTTGTTAACGCAGAAGGAACTAATATTAAAAAAATATAGAGCAACGACAGATGACACTGGGACTTTTTATTGACTTTAGCAAAGCTTTCGACTCTCTTAACCATGCAACGCTTCTTGATAAACTTTCCTGTTATGGTGTACGGGGCACGTCTTTGGCACTCATTCAGTCATATCTACAACATCGCAAACAGTGTGTCGCAATAAATGGTTATACCTCATCTTTGCAACTATTGAAGTCTGGTGTTCCGCAGGGCAGCACACTTGGCCCACTTCTGTTCAACGTGTACATAAATGACATCGTCAACATTTGTCAACACTCACGTTTTATAATGTATGCAGATGATTCTAGTATTTTTATTTCTGCGACGAATATCGATGAACTGATTATTAAAGGTAATGTTATCTTAGAAAAGTTTCTTTTATGGTCAGAAAAAAATGGCCTCGAAATAAATACTACCAAAACAAAGGCGATTGTTTTTAGACCTGTAAATAAACATATTGATGCTAGTTATGCTCTTAAGATTGGAAACAGGGAAATTGAAATAGTAAGTCATCATAAAACGCTAGGCGTAATTTTTTCAGAGTTCATGCAATGGGATCATCATATAGAATTTCTAACTCACAAACTGGCAAAGGTAGCTGGCATCATCGGTCACTGTCGCTCTCTTTTGCCTACAAAAGTTAAGATTCAAATTTATCATGCTCTCTTCGGCTCACAAATCAACTACTGCCATTTGGTTTGGAGCACAACGACCAAAAGTAACGTCAACAAACTAGTAACTCTTCAGAAAAAAATTATTCGTTTCATTGCTAATGTTCTGTACGACACACATGCTGAACCATTATATTTGAGCTACAATATTATGAAACTTTCTTGTATTTATGACTATCGTTTGCTATTTTCTTACGCATTTTCAACTTTGGAGTTTATTGCTTTTTTGTCACAGCTAGCAAACCTGACTAAGCGTGAATCAGTCTTCGATGTTCGTCGTAGAGAATTCTGGAAGGTTCCTCATTTCCGTACAAATTATGCACTGCAGTCTCTTGCTCATAATCTACCTACATTGCTTAACAACATTGTAATGAACCGCATCGATATTCATTGTATAACTAAGAAAACATTGCGTACTTTTTGTGTTGTTAAATTAAGAAAAAAAAATGGTCTCTAGTGTCGGTGATTTTAAAATTTTATAGGAACGTTTTAAATTGTTTGATTTGAATATTGTAAGAAATATTTAGGATTGTTTAAATATGATTGTGTTCCCTGTACATGCAAGGGCACCGGACCCAGTCAAGCTAGCTTCTGTTAGCTTTTTGTCCGGTGTCCTCGGCATAATGTTGCTGAAATAAAGTTCAAAGTTCAAAGTTCAAAGTATTCGCTGACGAAGAGGCGACGATAGGAACAGGCGCCCAGCTGCGAGGTCATGCCAGTGGCGCCTCCTGTAGAACCCCCAAACCGCCTGAGTCAGAACTCACAAAGGACAGGCAACATGAAAACAACAACCTTCGGAGTGCCCCCGTCTTTGCTTGCACGGTTGCAGCTGAAGGCGCGGCGCCTGCGTGCATTACCGGATTAGGTCAATACCCGACCAAGGCTTGTTAAGCATCTCTTCCTGCGTTCGTGCGCGTCGGTGTTATGTTTTGGCTGATCACCGCCGCCTTGGCCCAAGGACGCTTGTGATGCATTTTCTACGGCTGCGAGGGGGCCCCTTGTTCGGGAAGGCCGCTTCATCTGGCGGCGATTTCGAAAGTAGTTAGTAATTTGAGTAGAAGTTACCTGAAAAATGTAAAGTAAACTACTAATTACCCAAATAAAGTTGTAATTGAAAGTTACCAAGTTACTCGGAAAAGTAGTTAAACTACAGTAGTTTGAGTAAAGTAGTTGAACTATGTCCAAGTCTGGTCGGAGGCGAAGGCTTTCAACGCTCTCCGGTGCTACGAAAACCCTCGCCCCCGAAGGTCATTCCGGCAGCTCGCACGTCGGATCGGACGGTTTCGTCGTACATGTGTTTCGCGCTTTAGGCCAACATGGGTTGCGCTTGGGCGGTGATATCCGACAGCAAATCGACCCGACCCTCGCTGCATTGTCGACGCGTCGCCCACCTGCGATTTTGTTCATACGCGACACGAAAGTGTCGTTCGTCTCGGTCACACCTCGTGCTGCAGTGGTCTGTTTTCGTAAACATCATGTAAACTAACGCTTCTAAGCCGTTTTAGACGGCCCACAAAAGTCAGTTTCTCAACGTATCGCGTTGCAATTTACTACATTGGTGTAAGCAAGGGGTGGAAGTTAACAGTGAAAAAATCAAGGAATGAACTTACCTTCTTCAAAATGAAAATAAATAAAAAACAAAAGCTGTCCTGCATGGGCAATCTACGCCGCCACTTCGAAGACAATGCACGCGTAGTGAGAAGTGCTGCCGACAGATGACGCACGCCTCGTCGAGGGAGCGCCGGCCGATTCGGGTTGATAGCCGACGATCTCACGAAAGAACCCGAATCGGCCGGCGCTCCCTCGACGCGACGTACGCCATCTGTCGGCAGAACTCGTCTGCGAAGTGGCGGCGTAGATTGAACAGAAAGTGTTTTTTTCTTGTTTTTTGAACGAGGTTTATTCTTTAATTTTTTTTCACTGTTAACTCTCTGTAGTAAATTGCAGTACGATACTTTGAGAAACCAGTGTTTGCGGGCCGTCTCATTAGTGGCATGCTGCAGACACTGACAGCTTAAAGGGGCCATGAAACGAATTTTGGGCTGTGATAAATGATTTTAAATTGGGACTTTACTAATTGCATATCGTTTAGTTCGCGAACAAAAAAAAAGAGGGTAGAAAGTCAACAGCCAGCTTTTCGGTACGAACATTTGAACATATAGCGGACTATTTTGTACCTTCTTTCTTTCGAAAGCTCTCCGCCTTTTCACTATGATACATCTGAGGTTCCCAAAGCGCGTCAGCGGTGCCAACCTGACGTCAGCCGAGCCCAGCTCACGCATTGGACACGAGAACTGCGTCACTCGGACGTATGCGCTCGTCAACAATAAATCCGTCGACGAATATTCGGGTTTGCGTTCGTGGCCAATGAGTGCCCTCACGGAACTTATCGTCACTAGGGAATGACAAGTTCTATGGTGTGCCTAAAAAGCACAGTGGAAGTAGCCTAGGAGTCATCACACCGGTGCCCAAGAATCTCACGGCGACGTGATTTCACAATTTGCATTTGAGTTGAGGATTAAAGCTAAGGAGGAAGAAGTAGGAAAATCGTTTCATGACCCCTTTAAAGGGGAACGGAAACGAAATTTCAGGGCTCATTTTATTGCTCGGGTATATACCACGTGGCATCAGCACCTGAGATACATCAGTCTTTCGTTCGTAAAGGCAAGAGAAGTAATTTTAAAACGAACAAAGCGATTTCACACTTGCACCTGGTAATTGGAGGGCCGAAGCTTTGTTGGGGATCGATCGTGACGTGTAGGTCCTCCCGCAGTGGCGCCAACTTCGGCAGTACACCGTCCTCATATGATACCCCATGGCCTCCCATATTCGCTCTTTCTCGCGTGAGTTGAAACGTGGTGGCGCCAGTGTGCAAACAGCTCTCAATCACTTCCGGTTCCCAACTAGACGGCGGGTTTCACAGTATTTGAGAGATTCAATCTACGCGCTATTTTTGGAAAATGGTCGCTTATGCCACTCTTACACATAATTCACTCTCATGGTGAAAGAATGATGCGTAAAAATTGAGAAAATATACCCGGACCGGAAGTGTGCCAGGGCTACCGGATAGATGGCGCCACTGCGTGTGTTGCCAAACAAAAAAGGGCGAATAGCCGTGAACGCAGGGGTCCCTATCATTTCGTCGAAACTCGTTTCGTGGAATTACCTTTCGTGAACAACTTTACACGGACACACGTTTCATGGACACACGTTTCGTCGACACGATCGTTTTGTCGACACTCGTTACGCGAATTGCACGTTGTATAGTGATTTCGTCACGCTTGTATCACTGGGGTGCGTGTTAACCGCCCCCCCCCCCTCCCCCTCCCCGGCCTGCGTTCACGCCGCTTGGCGGCGACAGTCTGGGGCGGCTCATTACCAAAATGTTAACCCACCTGACCGACCCGTCCACGCCGCTTCGCGGTGACAGTCTCATGCAGCTTATTACAGAAAAAAACTAGTTCGAGCTGTCGATCAAATGATCTTTCGATGAAACAATCTGTCGATTAAACGTCGTTCGATGAACTGACTGCCACCAGCCTACCAGGTGGCAGGGGACGACAACAAATAGATAATGTCGCTCTCCTGTCGGGCGCCGAGTCGTGGTCCCTCCTTTTCCCATGGATGCCAGACGACTCTCGAGGCAACGAATTCAAGTTGAGTTCAGCTCTCGAGGCAAACAGATCAAAGTTGAGCTCAGACACGCGATGACTTCAAAAACGAACGAAATCCCACGGTACGTGTAACCGGCGCCGTCACCCGCGATCGTGTGTCATACTCATATGCGCTGCTGTTGCCGCGGCATCAGATGCGCATCCTGTTTACGCGCGACCACCAACGTGAGACGCCGAAGCCGCCCAGAGACAACAGTACTTAAAAGATAAGGCCCGCTCGTGACGTCATCGGCGGTGACCCGACCCCAGCGGCTAACGCGCTCAAGTTCGACAAGAGTACGCCGCAAAGCGTCTCGGCGTCGACGCGTGCGTGAGACGCCGGAGACGCAATGGCGGCGACGCTGACGCGAGATAGGCGACACTGCGTTAATTCACAAGTAGCGACGTTTGGGTGGAAAGAAGCAGGCCTTTTCTGCTAGGTTGTATTGGGCGAGCACGGGCGCGGCGTGTGGCACCGAGAAATTAACAAGCACAAAAAAGTAAACTAAAGAAATCCGAAGTTTCGCTGTGCGCGGTCTGGTCAGAACAAATGTAACCACGACGGTCGACGGTCACGAGTTGGCCCCGCCGACACCACACATGCCGAAGAGTCAATCGCTTACGATGAACTAAGAACGATCGATGATCGACGAAACGACCGCAATCACGCACGTAACCTTACGTGAGTTCTTTTTTTTTTTGCGTCGGCTTGAATTTGTTTACGATCACGAATCAGTCGCAATCGCATCTCGAGGCGTGCAGACAATCGGTCCTCGCAACGCGGACAATACATCAAAAAATAATCCACCGTAATAAACGACGCGTTCGGGAAATGGCAAGTGTTGGGGATCGTCGGCGCGTTCAACAAAGCCACATCGCTTCCGCCATTTCCTCCGTGACTAGTTTTCAAAGTTTGACTGGTTCTTTATGGTTTTCGTTCCAGGCACAGCCGACGAACGGTGCACTTACTTTTAAGAAACCGTAGCCGGCGTAATTATGCCAGATACAAGCGTAGTCGGAGTGTGGGCATCGAACCGACCGAACCGTTTACCCGTTTATACTCGGTTTCGCCTTACGATGGACCGCGGGAGACGCTACGAGCCATTCCAAGCCAATACAGCTCCGTGAAGGTACCACGTGGCGAGCTGCGACCTTCCTGAAGGTCATGTGACACTCCCTGGACATTGCACTGTTTGCAATTTATTTACTTAGTTGTTGTTGTTTGTCTATGCTGTTAACATTCTATATGGACGCCGTAACAGGAAATACATAAAAAAGCCAATACAAATTATTGCCAATGCATTCAACTTAAAACATAGTCAGTGATTTTGAACCGCTAACAGTTTTAGGGAGTTTTGTTCCATTCGCTTATCGTGTCAGGGAAGAAGAACGCTTGAAACGTAGTATAGTCCTTCCAAATGGTTAAAGGATTGATAGATTGTGTTTGTTTCTCGAGTTGCATGGTTCAGTCAGAGTCCTAAGTTACCACGAACTTTATTAAAAAGGAATTTAAGCCGATCTATTCGTGGTCGTGCAAGTCGCACAGTCCAACGAGATATATGTTTCAGACATTGAAGACATAGAACTGTCGCGATTGAACGCAAACCGTGACGCCGCGGTCAATACATCATTCAAAAGACAGTCTGCAGACATGCTGGAAACGTGCATATATATATAAATATAGGGTGTCACAAAAAAAAAAAAGTGTACATGGTTCTTTTACCGCAAAAATAAACTAGGCATCGCGGAACGCTCATTCTCCTCCCAAAGGTAGCGCTAGAGGTCACAACCAGATGCCAAAATTTCAGCCCCATCCGATACCTTATTCAAAAGTTTTAAGTGATTTTCTGAACATTTCCATGGGAAAATGGAGCCCATTTTTGCCCGTTTTCGGTTTCCTGGTGCCATAGAGCCCCATGTATTCGAAAACTCCGTCGGCCGCCATTTTCCCATTGAACTTTTCAGAAAATGACTTATAACTTTTGAATAAGGTATCGGATCGGGCTGAAACTTTGGCATCTAGTTGTGACCTCTAGCGCTACCTTTGGGCGGAGAATGAGTGTCCGGCGAGGTCTACTTTATTTTTGTGGTAAAAAAAAAAAAAAAAAAAAAACTGTAATCTTTTTTTTGTGACACCCTGCATAAATATATATAAAGCCAAGCATGCTTCGAATATGCTTCTGGTGTGTCCACAGTTACTTCTGTCATCATGTCTGCAGCTAACACCGTGTATTCCGTATGTCGTGTGAGCAGTGTAATTGCGGCTTAAAACGACCATGGTTTTTCAACTTCTTCCTCCTTAGCTAATCCTCAACTCAAAAGCGAAATGAAAAATCACATGGTTGTGACGTGCAGGGGCACCGGAGGCGATGGCTTCGAGCTTCCACCGTGCTTTTTAAGCCCACCCTGGAACTTGTCATACCCAAGTGATGATAAGTGCCGTCATGGCCGGCGCTCATATTGGTCACGAACGCGAATCCAAACGTTCGTCGACGGATCGATTGCAGACGAGCGCGTGTATAGGTCCGGGCCAGACTTGGACGTAGTTCAACTACTCTACTCAAACTACTGTAGTTTAACTACTTTTTCGAGTAACTTGGTAACTTTCAATTACAACTTGATTTGGCTAATTAGTAGTTTTATTTAACTACTTTTTTCAGGTAACTTCTACTCAAATTACTAACTACTTTCGAAATCTAGTGCTAATTTTGCTCATCACGAACGTTTGAGCGCAGAAATGAATAAGACGCCGGCAGATGAAGTGGCTTTCCCGAACAAGGGGCCCCCTTGTTCGGGAAGGCGTCCTTGGGCCAAGGTGGCGACGAGCAGCCAAAAATATGACTCCGGCGCGCACGAACGCAGGAAGAGATGCTTAACAAGCCTTGGTCGGGTATTGACCTAATCCGGTAATGCACGCAGGCGCCGCGTTTCCAGCTGCAGCCGTGAAGGACGGGGACACTCCGAGGGCTGTTGTTGTTTTCGTGTTGTCTGTCTTTGGTGAGTTCTGACTCAAGCGGTAGGTTCCACGGGAGGTGCCAACGGAATGACCTTGCGCGGGGCGCCTGTTCCAATGGTCGCCTCGTCGTCAGCGCATACGCCTTTGCAAAGCCGGACTCCCCCACGCACAAACCCTGGCACGGATAATCCGTTCATGGGAGCACGTTCCCGCTTCCAGCTGCAACTGTACGAGCGACGATGCTTGTTCGCGTAATCCTTCGCGTCCTTCCGACCTTCCATGCCTGGGAGACCTCCTCTTTGTTAAAAACGATTTACTTGTCAGGCGTGTCAGGCGCGTCAGAATATTGTAGTCGCCGGCGTGAATTGCGAGTTACCCTTGGGAGACCCTTTTGTTGGACCCGGCGTCAGTGGCGAAGTATACTTCGGTTCATCTTCTGTTAAACCAAGACAATTTTTGTTTTCAGTAGCGTAGCACTAGCACTACAACGAGACGCGCAGTCGTCCGGATGATCTCATCATCGTGGCGCGAGACTTGAACCCTTGACGGTCTGGTGCACTCGCTCAGCGTACTCTCAGAACGCCGTCGGAATAAAGAGGGGCCAGTCATAACGATCTCAACTTGCCGAAGAAAAAAGAAAAAAAGGAGGAAAGTTTGTTATAAAAGACCCGAGGCAAACCTCACATGTTTCGTCATGGACACCTAAGATGCCGACACTCGCTTACCCGACCCTGCACAGCCTGTTTCTCAAATTCAACGGTGCCGTTCCATCCAGCGCGTCGGTGGAACGTCTGTTTAGCTTGGCTGGGGACGTCTTTAGAAGGAAAAGGGGAAAACTCTCCTATCAAGAACTTTGAAAGTCAATTGCTTCTGCGAGCGAATAAACTATTTTGATGAAAACGCAAGTCATAAATAGACTGCGTTTATTTTAGGCTCGTAGGGTTTTTCATTGATCCAAACTGCTGTTCATTTTGCTACCACAAAAATATAAAAAAGTAACTTCGAAAGTAACTTCAAAGTAACTCGCTACTTTATTACAGTAGTTAGTAGTTTACTCAATTACTATTACAAATGCGTAATTTCTACTCTACTCCAATTACTTTTGGCGTCGATACTCAGTAACTTAACTTAACTACCTTTTTTGAGTAATTTGTACATGTCTGGTCCGGGCGAAGCAGTGCTTTGGCACCGCGGATGCATCACAGTGAAGAGGCAGGTAACTCTCGATGGAAAGGAGGTAAGAAATAGTTCGCTATACAGTCAATATTTCGTAGCCAAAAGCAGGTATTTCACTCTCTTCTCTCGCGTACTAGTTTTGTTTTGGCGCACTACACGATATGCGATTAGTAAAATCCCAATTTATTCCAGCCCAAAATTGATTTCGTGGTCCCTTTGATGCTTTTTTTTATTTATATATTTATTTATTTATTTATTGCGTCACCTCGAGCAGAAAATAGAGCACAACTTGGTGTGGGCATTTCTTACACCATCTGCATAGGACTCGTGGCATCCGTTGCGGTCCATCGTAAGGCACAAAAAGCGAGGGAGAGGAGGAAGACGATCGTCAAAACGCCGAGCTCTGATTGGAACGATTAGGGGGTAGGCCCTAAAGCTAGCTGCCGTTGTCTCCACTGCTCTGTCGAACAGAACGCGGAAAACGCCGGCGTCCGGCGTCTGGCTCTCGCATTCGAACGCTTTCAACGAGGGCAGCGGAGACAAAGGCAGATATAGCTTGAGGTCTACCCTCTAATCGTTCCAACCAGAGCTCGGCGTTCCGACGTCCATCAGGCGCTCTCTTTCCTTCTCTCCCTCAGTTTTTCCGTGCATGCCCATTCGCACATTCCAATGTGGTCACGGAGCCGTTCTAAACAACGGCTTTAATAAAAAAAAAAAAAAAAAAAAAAAAAAAAACAAGCAATAGAACGTTAAGGTCCGTTCACACTCTTGCGACCGAGTACGACTGAGAGAGACGAGATCTCTTAAAACTTCTTAAATTTGTTTAGAACGAGGAAACACACTGGCATTGTGGCGCCATCTATGCGGTGACCCTGAAACTGCATTTCACAAGAGCGAAGGTTTTGCGGGATTTCCGAGGTCAAATGTGTGTAATACCCATAGAAAGGCTCGTTTATAACTTTGACAAAAGTTTTTCGAGCCAAGAAAGAAAGGATAATGCGCGAGAGAAATAAACAAATATGCCGGACCGCCGAGTTTACACTGCTACCCAATAGATGGCGCCAGTGTGTCCTCTGGTTTAAGAAGTTTTAAGGAACCCAGGTTTAAGAGGTCGCAAAAGTGTGAACGGGTCTTTAAGAGGAGAGAGGCGAGGATAGAAGGATAATGTGCGGCCTATACGCGGCCGCCCCGTACCCGCGGTAATCGAGCGGGGTGCATACATGGAGGGAGCCGAAAACAAGCATGCCACCGGTCGGTCGCCGCGTTCCCACGCTCATTACGCTAGTCTTACGACCCGCACAAAATCGCAAACTCAAAGGGCCGACGTCCACTCGTGTTCGCTCCTTCCTCTCTCTCTCTCTCTCTCTCTCTCTCTCTCTCAAGGGTTTGATACTCCCTCCCTGACGAGCGGAGATCAGAAAAGCAACAGAGCTCCTACATCAGAAGGTCGTGGTCAGTGTTGTATACGGAACGGCGTTCTTAGGAATGGCATTCCTGGAACATGTTCCGGGTGGTGCTGAAAGGGGAAGCGCGCGCAGCCTCACAAAGAGACCATGGCGTGACGTAATCTGTTTTCATACACAACCCTGCCCAAGGCACCACCCCGAAAGGGATAGCAGCACCCACCCCAGGAATTGAAAGACTCATCCTGTCCTATAGGTACCACCCGAAATAAGAGCCTCACCCACCTTATACAGCTACCGCATTTCAACGCTTTTGGCAGAATGACCAAACATGAAGCCAATCTTTTTTTACTAACCCATTAGCTAGAACGGACGCGACATGAAAACATGTAAACAGTATACTGGTTTGCGCGCGTATCCGCGCGCAAACACAGACGTGTCGCACCCATGGGCCGGTTTGCTCACCTTGCGGCCGCGGCTGCGGCTGCGGCCAAGAGGGATTTTTATGTCACGTGACCAGCTCCATGGGGACAAGGAAGTACCTAGCGTCCCTGCCTAATAGCAGAGAAGTCCGTGCCGCTTCGAGTACAAAAGTCTAATTTCGCTCGCAGAAACTGACTGCAGAGGCTTTCAACTGAAGTCCAATTAACCGCCCCATTATACTTTAGGAGCGGCAGGTAAAGTTACGGTCAGGAAAGGTAAATATAAGCAAAATAAAAGAAAAATCACGCAAAACGAAAGCGGTGGTTGTGTATTTATATATCTGTACCAGCGCCGGCGCGAACAGCGTCTGGTGTAGTCGAGCGGTTAGAACGCCGGGACTAGTCGTGGCGGCGCAAGAAGTTCAGGTTCAAGTCGCGCCAAAAATTCCGTTTTTTTTTTTTTATGCTCTGCGCGTTTTTTTTTTTTTTTTAGCGGAATTTGTTTTACCGCAGGTTCAAGTTCTATACTTTGTCTGACTACACTCTCACTATGAATGTAGACAAGGCCCTATGAGCTCTATAACATTATTGGGTGGGTAGTTGACTCACCAGTTCGTTGTTCATGCGCTCGGAAGAGCGCATTCATGTCTCTGGCTTTCTTTACCAACTTCCGCCATGCCTCCTGTAGCTGCCGTGCACTCCGCGGAAAGCTTATGTCATTGACAATATCATCCTATGCCTGTATCTTCGTTCGCCAGGTAACTGTGCTGCTGAATTTCTCTAGAATGCGTTGTTTTCGTTCTCCAATTGCTCTACTTAATTCCATTTGTTGATCTAAAGTCATTTTAGGTGTTTGCGTTTGAGAGATGGTTTGCGATGTCGACGCCTGACTCATTTTTCCATTCGGTTGTGATCGTCTGCTATTCATGCTAAAATTCAACAAGTAATGTGTTAATATTACAAAACGATTGCCACAGCGAGATGTAAAGAGTAAAAATATAACTTTTATCACATTCCATGCAAGTAAAAGTATAATCTTTTTTATTTCGGTTTTACGACTTTCTCAGACGTTTGCCTTGCTATCTTGTCTGTAGGATTTCGCTCAATCAATGCATCCACGGCTGCTATTTTTTTTTTGTGTTTATTTCGTGGAATCTTTTTTTTTAATTGACCCGACTGCAGTGTGTATTAGTACTAAATAGGCGCCTCCTGTTTTTAAAAAGAGTCGTAGCAAGAGCGTTGTATATTTAAAAACACATAAAATTGTAGTTGCTGGGAAAGGATGCTTGTTTCGGCCCCGTTGGTGTGAAAGTCACACCGATGCTGTAATCTTGTTGTCCTTTTAATGAACATTATGAAGCGTTCGTATTTACGCGTTAACTTAGTTTGATCTTGGCTTCCTTTTAATGAACATTATGAAACGATTGTAGTAGCGCTTTAACTTGACTTATCGTAATCTTTTTTTTCCTTCCGGTTTGTCGACCCAATAGTTGGGGCAAACAGTAAAAATCGTGTAAGGCGGAGTTGTCCTAGTGGATGATTAGTAGAAAAGATAACACTTAAAAAATAAAACACACGCGCAGAATTAAAAAAAAAAAAAAGTTTCTGCTGAGATTTGAACTCGGCACTTTCACGCCGCGACGAGAAGTCCCGGCGTTCTAACCGCTCGACTACAGCAGACGCTCTTCTCGCGGGCGCTGGCACAGATATATAAATACACAGCCATCGCTTTCGTTTTGCGTGATTTTTCCTTTATTTTGGCTTATACTTAACTTCTCTGGCCGTACCTTTACCTGCCGCTCCTAAACTATGATGGGGCGGTTAATTGGGCTTCAGTTGAAAGCCTCTGCAGTCAGTTTCTGCGAGCAAAATTAGACTTTTGTACTCGAAGCAGCACGGACTTCTCTGCCATTAGGCAGGGGCGCTAGGTACTTCCTTGTCCCCATGGAGCTGGTCACGTGACATAAAAATCCCTCTTGGCCGCAGCCGCAGCCGCGGCCGCAAGGTGAGCAAACCGGCCATTTGGTACGCCTCGCAAAATTCAAATTCGAAACTCGGCACGCGAACGTCGTTTCACAGAAAGTTTCGTGTCTATTTTTTGAGAGCTCGACTCGTCGTTCGCGAAGTTTAAAAGTTAGAGCAGCATCGGCGGCCATGCTCTTACACCGGTCTGCTCTTCCGTCTGGGTTTCGAAGCTCGCTGTTATATGTGACGTGGTGAACGAAAAAACGCCTAGAACGTCATAGGAGATGCTGGCGAGGAGCAGGAAAACCGTGATGAAAGACGCCTTTAACAAAATATGAGAACGATTATGCAGTTTCAGTTCGCATTTAAAAAACAAAAAAAAAAAACTTTTCTGTTTGATAAAAAAAAAAATTCTGAAGCAGACGAATGTTTGTTTTCTTTCGTCGTCTGCTATCCGTCCGCGCATCCCATGCGCGTCCCTGGTGGAGGCGGAAGGCCCGTAAGGAGTAGCGAACGAAGAGCAGACAACCAGATAAAACAAACATTCGTCTGCTTTAGAATTTCTGTCTTTTATTGAGCAAAAACGTTGGCTTGCTTCTAAACGCGAACTGAAACTCGAAGAAGTGCGCAGGCGCAGTGCACAGCGCCGGGTCTGTGCACACCTCGCTTCTTGTTCTTCATCAAGTTCTCACCCTTTGAGATGATCTCGCTCGCCCAACGTTCTGCCTTGTTGTTTGTGAGTTCACCACACCACCTGAGAGCGTGCTTGCAAACCAGTATGCAGACGAAGAGCAGGTCTGTATGGGACATAGGAAACACGAGGCCGCTGTTCTTGATCTCTCTTTCTCTCTCTCTCTCTCTCTCTCTCTCTCTATATATATATATATATATATATATATATATTGTTTTTGTTTTTTAACAGCTCTGAGTTTAGCGTTTGAAGAAAATGGACATCTATTTTTGAGACACAAGGTTGGCATGCCAAGTTTCAGGTGTGTACGTCTGGAATTCGAATTTTGCAAGTCGTGCCAAGTGTGCTCTGCTGGCCCTTACGGCGCACGCGTGTGCACAGGCACACAGACGTAGACGGCGCGAACACTACGTGCGCTCACATGCCGACGCACACACACTCGTGTTCACTCTTCCGGTTCTGCAGTGCTCACCGAGTTGTTGTATCACAACTACGGGGCAGGATATATGAAGATGAGGGGTCTTCATGCGCGCTACGCAGCTGCTAGATAAAGTCATCTCCTCGCCTCGTTTGCAACCCGCGCCGCCAGATGACTCAATTCAATGCTCGGCTGCACGTCGCGGGCCCGGTTACCCGTGATTTGCTATGGGAGACACGCTTGCTTTTATGGTCACTTTTTGGGTGTGCCGCGTCATATAGAAGTTGGCGAATGCGCTACAGCGTTGCTTAGACGCAGCTTCGCCATTGACCCTATGTTTCGTGCCTCAATGACGGCAAGAACTGTCTTAAGGCCGACCCACATAGGGCGTATTCTCGACGAATTTACGCGCGTATCAGCGGGCGTAATCACGGGATTTGGCGGGCGCTTTTTTTCACAGAAGGGAAGAGGGGAAGGTCGCCAAACCACACACGGCGCTTTTCGTCGACGTTTCCTCGGCGTTTGGTGCAGTGTAGCCCGACTCGCGCCTTTCATGAAAGGAGGAAATATGTAGATAGGCTGCTATATTATTGCGTTCCGCGAGGAGACAGAAAGAACTGAATGTTAATAAGCAACCAAAGCCTAGTTTGCTAACACCTGTTTCAAAAATGTTCGTTGCAACCGTCAAGTTGCCAGAAACTCCCGGCAGGAGGACGGCCGCGATCTCTGCTCAAAACTTTTCCTTTTGTAATTCTTTTCACATCGTCCGCAACATCGATGGTATTTTCTTCTGTCTCAGTAGTTTATCGCTCGTTCCAAAGAGAGATAGCGATTTCGTGCAGCTCGCCGATAAACCGGCGAACGCGACAAGCGAGCTCCCATTTCGGCGGCCGAGTCAAGCCAGTCAGCCGGCCGCATAGCTAGGCAAGCCGATTCTCGAGCAACTTCCGGCTCTCAACTCGGAAGCTGATTGGCCGGCACCGCGCCGTACGCTTCCGGATACGCCACGCCGAAATACGCCGATGCGCCGAGATCTGTCTCGGTCGGATCGCCGAATACGCGCGTATTTACGCCGACCTCGGAAGCGCTCGTCCCGACGCCCGCTGTACGTTGGGATTACGCCCGCCAAAATGCCCGCAAATACGTCGCAAATACGCCCTATGTGGTTCAGGCTTTATGAACGCGTTTAAGCGGAAAGATCTCCGGTGCGGTGTCGAAGCCAGCGTCCGTCGAGGTCAGAGCAGACGCTCCGGGCGGAGAGCGCACGCGTATACGTACCATGGCAACGAGACTTCTTTTTCCTTTTTTTTCATTCGCGCCGTTAATTTGGGCGGAGACGTTGTCGACATACTGGTAGAAACTACGCATATTTGATTAGTGATGGGCCGAACTTTTGTCGAATCGAAACATCGGCGCCGAATCTTGGGATTCGGCAAAGCCAAAGTTTCGCCGACGTTTTCCAAAGATTCGACGAAGATTCGGCAAAAATACATTGTTGCCAAACTTAAGTTTATATATCCTTTTTGTTTTCTGGCAAAAAAAAAAATTGTTTTCGATTTGAGTTATTTAACGTTAGCTTTGCTTGGAAGTGTGCGTCGTCGCAATGTCTCCTTTTCAACTTTTAAAAGGCCGGTTTCTGATGTTAGAACACACGCGGACGTTTAGGAAAATGGGAAGAGTTGGGAATTTCGGACGTGCAACGTCGAGGATGTCAGTTCTGTGTTTGGTTTTAGGCGGATAGATGAAAACTGCGAAAAAACACCAATCAAAAAGCAATATTATTTTGTTTTGGCACAAACTACTTGTGAGCCGAGAACAAGATTGCTATAATTGCCAAGTGTGATTTAAAGTACTTGTCAGTCAATGTTGCAATTACCTCGTTGCATCACTGGAAAGATCAAATAAAAATCAGGTTATTTCGGAATGTACCGCATCATTTGTCACTTGCGCAGTGGACCGCGTCTATTCTCGATCGATCTTCTGTTCTTGAGGCAGGAAATATGAAAGAGAACCACACTTACAAAGGCTGACAAACGCACAGTTATCATATACTCGGCACGTCGCCGTAACCGCTGGTTGTACTACCCCGTACGATGTTAACAGCACGACCGCACGGCGTCCATTTGCGATCCATGGTCCCGTCGCGTTCACACGCGTGCGCAGACGTTTGCCGAATTTTTGTTGAATCTTTGCCGAACTTTGCCGAATCTGAAGTTCGGCAGGTTCGGTCCATCACTATTTTTGGTACCTTGCTCACGACCAAGTCCGAACCCTCCCTTCCTTTCTGCTCTCTCTCTTCCTCCCTCTCCCTCTCTCTCTCTCTCTCTCTCTCTCTCTCTCTCTCATTCGAATAATTTCAGAAACTCGCGCCCGTATGATAGAGCACGGGAGCGTCGTCAAAACCACAACAACAACTCAACACAATTAATGGAACACAAAATTAAAACGAGCCCCTCGTCACGGCTATAATCAAGGGTTGTTTGTGTTTGTTTTACCTACTTGCCCCTTCACCCCTTACACCATGCTCCCCATCCCAACAAGAATACTGAAAAAGAAACGACACAGCAACAACACCTAACACTGTAATATCAGACTGGGAACACGAAACCGGCGGGAGCATCACGTCGCTCACGCTCACGACCTTGCCTTGCTTGCCGGTCCTCCGTATCATACCCAGCATGCACGTCTCAACCGCGCTATGAGCGAGAGCGTGGCATATTCCCAGCGTCGAGCAATTAGCAGCCAAATTAGCTAGGGGTCTCCTGTGGTGGTCTCTCTCTCTCCCTCTCTCTTCCTCTCTCTCTTTCTCGGTCTGCTTCTCTACTCCGTTATACCTTGCGAAGGAACCCGACTTGTACGGTATTCGCTCCAAGTAATCGATTTACTTGTAACCATTTACTTTTTGGAGGAATTTTGAAATAATTTCATTAGATTTATTAGGAAGTAATCGCAAGAGTAATCTGATAACTTTTGGAAGTAGTAAAATTACATGTATCCGTTACTCATTTTTACCTCCCGTTTCTCATGGTGCTCTTTGTCCGTACAAGTTTCCGGCCAAGGGATCATCGAGCCAAATCTCCGACAGGAGGCTGGTCTACCAAAATTGGTGGACTAAGAAGTTGTTCGGAATTCGGTCATTCTAATCCAATGCGGATCGCAAGATCGTCTGCTTCTTCCACAGCGGTTGCGATGATGTCACAACGCAGAGCTCTTATTGGCTGATTGAAAGAAAAATAGTGGGTAGACCTCGAGGCATCCAGCATTGAGGTCTACCCACGATCCTTTCGATCAAAGCCAATCAGAGCTCAGAGCCATTCTGACGTCACCGCGACTCCCGCGCAAGAACCAGACGACTTGCTCTCCGCATAAAGGACAGCACAAAAGTTCAGTTTGTCAAGCGCCAGAAAACTCGGTCGTTTTGGACATTTGGATTAATCAGAGAAGTAACGGTTACTTTTTCAAGCAACGGTCAATCACTTTTCGTATCGAATAATTAAGTGATCTAATTTCAAGCAAGACCAATTTTAATTGTAATCGAGAATTTTTCTTTCCCCAGGTAATGTGTATAAGACTGGATGGAACGCGGTAGGAGACTATGTGCACGTTACAGAAATGAAATAACTATATGCCGTTGCTCGTTAATCATCCCTAAATGTAACCAAGTACGTCACTCGTTACCTCGATGCAAATAGAACGCGTTGCCTAAGCTTGAAAGTAACGGGTTATTTGCGCGTTACACTGAATGTGTTTTTTTCTTTATGAAGCAGCCGCTTCTAATATTTGTCGTCGTTAATATTTTCTTGCTCTTTGACGCATTCATTCGAGAATAACTGTGGCTATAGTAATATACCTTGTGCACAACCTTTTATGGTCTACCTAGCGTTTCTCCGTCGCGAAAATTACAGGCGCGAGCTAGGGTGAGAAGAACTATGTTTGCGCTTGTACACGTTCTTCTCCAGAAGACACTGAATACCGTTAATCGTTATTTCATTAAAAAGTAACAAACATACGTTACTCTTTCCTTCCCTTACAAAGTAACCAGGTCGATTCTTAGTTACAGAAAAACGTACCTATAGTCGCCTACACGTTAAGGGTGAAGTGGAAGCTCCTCCCACGTTGTTCTACTTTAGCAAAGCGAACGCTGGGGAGAAGGCGACCTCCTCTCCAGAGTTCACTCTGGAGAGGAGCATCCAGTTAACTCTTAACCTAACCTGTCACCGACAAGTAACGCGTTTCCCGTTAGGTCCCTATTAAAAATTCGTCTAACGGGCCCACCACGATTTCTTAAATGTTTTGACGTACCCTTCAATACTTTTTGAGGGGTCTGAGATATCCATCAAACTTTTCTAAAGGGCCTGACGCACCCTTCAGGAATTTTTAGAGGGTGTAAGAGACCAGTCATAGTTCTTTTTAGAGACCTGTGGGGACTGTCCCAATCTTTTCTGTGAAAGCACGGCACCCGCCAAAAAACGTTTTAACGGGTCTGTGGGAGAGGTCAGTATATATGCGTCGGGGTGTAGTGTAGTGTTTTTTTAATATTTCGGTAGCCAGCTTTTTGTGAAAGTATTTGGATTTCGGTATGTTCGAAATTAACTCTGGGGTGACGGTGACGCGTTTGAACCCCTTGGTGACGAAGGTCGTCGCACAAGCGTGTTGATAGATCTCATGGTGGCACTATTTGACGCTGGACGAAACACAGTGTCTCTGCGTTGGGCGTTCGATCAACTTGTCGTCATGATGTTCGACGTAACAACGCGCCCGAAAGACTATTACTCTAAGGGCACAAACTCATAACTAAAAAGAACACTCATTCAGCGCCACCTGACAACTTTTCGTTTGCAACTTCCCGTCAGCGGCGTGAGTCGGCTTCCCTCGTATTTTTCATTGCGACTCTGAGGCGAGTACACCGTATCATAAGCTCAACTTCGCCTCAGAATAAATCACGCCACCCAGCAGACAGCGCGAAGGACGTCTGCAACACGCGCCGCACCGCAGCACGTACACTGACTGGCAGGTGGCGCAAGGCACTGCCCAATATGTGGCTCACAGCGAATGCGTACTTTGCACCTTCCCCGCTGGCAGCTCGAGCAGCTCGTGCTTAAATAAAGCCCGGCGATTCAACAAAAAAAAAAATATCGTCGTCAATTTTTTTTTTCGGGGGGGGGGGGGGGGGGTTGTTGTTTTGGGTGTTCGGACGAGTCCTTTTTTAAATTTATGAGTTTCTGGTTTTGATCGAATGCTTATGATTACAGTTTGGACAGGAGTTACGTGTGTTCGAGGAATTCAGCGAGTGTGGATTCGGCGAGAAGAAGAAGGTCTGACCCAGCGAGTCACCGGCCAGGTAGGCCTATTTCTGCCTAACTGCTAAGAGCCCGCTCGAGCAGCGCTAACGGCGCGAGCTTGTGAAAGTTGTAGTAGAGGAGTAAACCCTCCGTGCTGTCGCCGTGCTCGCGGTGGTAGCAGGCGGTGTCCACACGTAGACCAGCTTGGCCAAACGATTTGCGTCCTTGTTTACATGGATCCTGCAGTGTGCGGGGACCCTATGGAAATCTACGGTCGGCTGCGAGGGACGCCGCTGTCCGGGAGAGCGGTGACGTGTCATTGAGCTTTGGAGGTGGCAAAGTGCCGTTATGGAGTCTGAGACTCGAAAGGATGACTACCGACCCCAGTGGAGTCGCCGCCAGCTCACGGAGCACAATCTCGGCCGCCTCCAGCTCCGTCTCGAGTGGATTTGATGGAGCTGTACACGGTTGGCTCCGTCGATGGCGGTCACCCGCTCAGTTCCATCCCGCACGGCCGCCGAACTTCACCGAGTGCCTCGACTTCCAGGCGTCCTCCCCTTTATGTGCGGGAGATTCCGGCGGCTCGCGATCAGCAGGAGTGTCATTTCTATCACCTTCCGCTGTTTGTCTCAAGTGCTGTCGAGTCCATTTGAGTGGTTCGAAAGGTTTGACTTGTGATTGTGATGTGTGACGCCTAGATTTGGAGTTCGCTGTCACTTCATCGTAGGTACGCCGCCAAGCTTTATTGACCTATCATCTTCATTCGCGCGAAGCGTGATCAAAACTGACACGGTGTGTTGCTATTTTTGTTGTTGTTTTGTATCCTGGCTGCGAGTACCTCAAAAGATATTTTTTTTGTGACATAGAACTCGGTTGTTTCTTTTTAGTATGATATCTTTTGTCTACAGCTGCTTACGCCCGGGTCTTAGCAAACGTTGGTTCTTATCGGCTTTTCTAAGTTACACGATGTATGTAAAACTCAATGTTTGAAATAAACATCCATTAACATCTTAAACTGCATGTTTGGTCTATGGTTCACACTAATTTGGGTGTATGAAGGGTTGAAGGGCTGAGAAGGCTAAGGGGCTGAAGGGAATTGAAGGGCTGAGGGGTTTGATGGGCTGAAGGGGTTTGAAGGGCTGATAGGGTCCCATAATTCACATCAAGGCTGAAGTGTTATATTCAATAGGGGTGCAAGTCTGATATGACGAGCCGCAGTAGTGTGCCTAGATTTTAAGAGTGTTTCCAACTGCTTCGATCGCGGTCACGTGTTTTATATGGGTCGCGTTCGCAACACAAACGGCGAAGAAGAATCGAAAACATAGATCGTCCGCAGGAATCCCCAAGCTTATAGCTGAGATCCTCTCTGCGCGCTAACCTCCTGTCCACGCGCCAACTCACGCATACACAGGAGCATCCAATTTCAGCGTAAGATACATGTCCACCATTGTTTTGCAACGCTTTCCGTGGTTTGGGTAACTCCCTTTCAAGAAATCAGGGCTGTCTAGACCGCTGCAGACGCCACAACGAGCCATTCAAGCGTTGTCAACGTGTCACGTGGCAACGCGCCCGTCGCGTCGCTGCACCCCTTCCCCCTTTCACTCTTCTGAAGGTCGCGTGACACTCACACGGCATTGGGTTGATTCCGATAGATAGTAGAGTGCCCGCAGTGGCCCACATCGTAAGGGGAGTCAGAGTATGCGGAGCGCAAGTTCGTCTGCTTCTTGCACAGGGGTTGCAGTGACGTCATAGCGCCAAGCTCCGATTGGCTCTGTTGGAAGAATAGTGGGTAGACCTCAAGGCTGGCTGCCTCGAGTCCTAGCCACTATCCTTCCAATCGGAGCCAATCACAGCTGGGCCTTTTGATGTCACTGCAACCTTTGTGCAAGAAGCGGACGAACTTTCGCTCCGCATAGAGAACAAGTAAACAGTTCGTGCCGATCGAATCTGTCCGACAGTTCCACCGAGCATGTAGAGACTGTGCGAAAGCTTTTAACGATTAAGCCGGTGCAGGGGCCCTTCACGTTTGAGCGAGGAGGAAAAGACATTTTTTTCTCTCGTAAAATGCTCGGCAGTAATCACGCGGGCACATGCTCCAACGTTTTCAAACTCTAAACCTGTCAGGGGAGACAATATAGGCAACGAAGAAATATATATATATATATATATATATACATACACACCGCGCTTCACATTTCGCGCGAACCTGGCATTCGCGTCTTTGCTCGATTTGCACGGACCAGTTTAGTGTCGGACTTTACCGATTTCACGGCTTAGCTTAGTTACCTCCCCCCCCCCCCCCCCCCCCCCCCCCAAATCTGTCCATTACTCTCCTGTTTTTAACTTTGAGGGTAAACCATGAAAACCGGGGATGGCGCATTCGTCGGATTCTGCCTCGATTACGACTAAATGACTAAACGGAGCATCGGAGGATGAAGTACAACAAGATGCGGCGTAAAAGCAAGGACAAATACGCGGCAAAATTTACGAGTGTTTTCTAGAACCGTGGTAACACATGCTAATACATCGTAGAAAATACAGTCTACATACAAAAGATGCGGCGTGAAAGCAAGAAATAATACGCGGCAAAATGTACGGTGTTTTGCGAAACCTTGGTTACACATGCTAATGCATCGTAGAAAATACAGTCTACATACAAAAGATGCGGCGTGAAAGCAAGAAATAATAGGCGGCAAAATTTACGGCGTTTTCTAAGACCTTGGTAACACATGCTAATACATCGTAGAAAATGCATTCTGCGTATACTTTCGACGCAAGGACGTTTCGACGTGCTTGCGTTGAAACGTCGCTGCAACGCGACGCTTGACTGACGCGGCTCTCTCGCTCGCCTTAGGGAGAATTTCCGTTTCCGGTAGGAAGGCATACTCTACGTCACGGCTACGTGATTTGACATGTATACGTGGCCGAGTCCGGTCGAGTCCAGGAGGAAAGCAGACTTCAGCTTTCGTCTTGGTTTTGTGCGAAACTGGAGGCAAGAAAACGAAAACGGATTCCTGCTCCGGGTTCTATGAACGTTGAAGATCAATTGGGGTCTTCACTGGGAAAAAGCTGGAAAATCATTTGATGGGACGCAGCCGACGCTACGAGCTGAAGGGAGCAATCAGACAGCGTCAATAGAGCACCATCATGGTGTTCGTTGTGTTTCTGTGTGCGTGCTCTATTATCGCAGAACCAATCATAAACAGAAACAACGCAGTGACTTGCGCTTTTTGGTCTCATTAGCTCGTAGTGTAGGTTGCGTCCCGACTTGAGCTGAAACGAAGTATAGACGGCTTTGTCACTCCGTTTCAGTCTCCAAGTCCGACCGCCGCCGTCGCAACAGTCCGATGGAGACATTCAGGGAGCGTTTTCTTTGTGCTACAGACCTTTCCATCGCTTATTATCACCCGGGCGAAAAATGATGAGTCACTGAGCTGTGGACGCATGCCCAGCGTCTGACATACAGCACAACAGATCAACAGCGCATGCTCAGAAGGCGTTGCACAGCCCAGCAGACAAAGATGGCAGCGCGCAGAAGGCGATTTTTTGCGAAGGTCTATAGACCAGTGACGCACAGCGAATGCGACGTCTGATCCTGGGCTTCTTTCTGCGCTATAGATAGGTTTGACCGGCGATGCCAAACGCTCAACGACGACGCGCGCCATGACGGTACAATTTTGGCGAATGGCTGCATCAAATCGCAGCATCGGATGCGGTCTCACTTGGAGTGAAACAGAGTGTATAAAGAGGTTTTGGCAGGAGGCGGAGCTCTTGAGTTCCTGTCACCGAATAGGGGAGATATAGACGATGGATCGGCGACCCTGGGGCAGACTGGTACCGTACGCGTTACAAGTAATCAAATTACTTGTAATCGATTACTTTTTGGAGTAATTTTGTAATCAGTTGATTACTTTTATTAGGCAGTAACCACAATAGTAATCTGATTACTTTTTGAAGTAATCAAATTACTTGTAACCGTTACTATTTTTCCACGGGACCCCCCCCCCCCCCCGCCCCCTGGCACACGCCTTTTTTTTTTTTTTCTGAAATAACAAAAATAAAATTTGCTTTTTTTTTTTCGAACGGAAAAAAGAATGATTTTTTTCGGAGCTGTAGGAAACGAGGTCAATCCCTTTCTATGTACAGTTTCTGTGAAATGTCCGTTTTTTGTTTTTGTTTTTTCGAGCTGGGACTGGGAGTGGGAAGCCCCAGGGAAGCCACAGTGCGTGACAAAGGCCATTCAGGACGAAGTTTGAGGGAGCAGAATGTAGCTTTGTAAGTCCTTCGTTCAAACTAGCCCCCTCACGCACATACACACAGAAATAAAAAAACAAACAAAAAAATCCTGCTTAGGGTACCTACTCGCAGCCCGTAGGAGAACCAGGACCGAAGAAATGCCTAAAGCGGATGCAAAATATAACAAAGCCAGTCGAAATATTTCCACATTTTCCCTACGTGGTCTTTGTGACAAGCAATGTTTCGAGTTGAGAAGTGGTCGGGGCGATCTCTTTAGTAATGGATACTACACATGATCCGTTTCAAATCCTGGAGCTGCTGCTCTTTTGTATAACATGCGAGCTCATTCGCATGTGAATAATAAAATGAGCGACGCAAACTTTGAGCGACAGCCCTTGCTCAAGCTTAACAAGATTTAGAACCCCCTCCGCTCCCCCCTCCCCCCCCCCCCCCCCCACACACACACACACCCTGGCGAACGCCCAAATCATTAAACTTCTTCAAACGAATTCTATGCTTGTGTCCGCATTGTGAAGGTGCAACGACCACGATGAGGGAACCAGTTTTTCTTCTTCAATACTTGTGCAAAGTTGAAATATAGGTTGGAAGTAGTTCATTGCTATGAGCGCTAAAGATGTGTCTTCACACAATAAAGTAATCGGAAAAGTAACGGTTACTTCTTTAAGTAATGTCCAATTACTTTTGCCGTCGAGTAATCAAGTAATCTAATCGAATACTTTTTAGCCAAGGGTAATAGTAATTGTAATCGAATACTTTTTTTTAGTAACGTGTACAAGACTGCCCTGGGGCAAGAGGACATGGGCAAGCGAACGTAAACAAGAGCAAAGCGTAAACCGAGACACTGAGATTATGGGTCGGACTCTCCCTTTCCGGCTCCCTCCTCCATTTCTTCGGCGACCGTCCAAAAACCCATCACATTTTATGAATCTGTCATCGCCCTCTCCCACCCCTTCCTAGCCCCACCTCGCTGTCCTGCCTTTCCCCCACCATACCTGGTGGCTGACTACGGACAATACACTCCGAGATCTGGACTACCTGGCTGCGTACATTCAGTCTTTTCTGGAATACTCCACCAGAAGGAGCCTGGACTGAGGCACCATGCCCTTAATCTGATGTCAATAAAAAAAAATAATCTCTCTCTCTTTTTCCTTTTTTTTCTATTTACCAATCTCTCTCTCCCCCCCCCCCCCTTTGTTTTTTCTTCCCTAAATAAAACGTGACAACACAAAGAAAAAAAAGTAAGCCCGCTTATCGACGCTCCTTTGCCGCCTCCCCGAATCAGTCCAAAGATGGCGACGACCGGATCATTAATTTGCGGTGTCGCACCTGAACCGAAAAGCCTTAGGTCGAGCAGAAGGCGTGTGCCAGTGGCAAGAGTCGCGTCGGGTCCTCTGAACCGCGTCCCCCCAAACGCGATTAGGTCAGTCGCTTTCTTTTTTCTTTTTTCGCATCGGGTTTCCTCGCGTTCCGGCGTGAAAAAATAGACCCCTCTCTCCTCACTGGGTGTGAACGACACCCCGCCAAAAGGGGAGTCAGTGTAGTTCAGACCAGGGGTATGGGGAGTGATAAAGGAGTAACTCAACCGTTAACTGCCTTTCAACGTGCGGTCCAGTTTGCGCGGGGGTGGGGACCGCAGTGGTGCGATACTGTTATCGCAGCTGCGTCGCCCGACTCACCGATATACGTTGGAGGAAGAGGCTGGGTCATTCTGTATTGTTTCAGCGTACGTTTCAGTGCGTTATGTGTCGTTCCATGACGTCGGCTCGAGGCTTGGTCTGCGTGCGCCGATAAGGTAACCGGATATTGTGTTTGGTTCGTACTGTACTTGCATTTGCTTTCATGTCGGATCCGTAGACGGTTGTCGGCGTATAAGCCATATATAAAATAATAGGGAGTATTCTTAGTTTTTCTTTTTCACATTTGTAGTTTAGTGTTATGTTGCGGTACAACAAACTTGGTCCAAATTGCGAGCTAAAACATACTTTTAGTGTAAGACACCTGATCTCGCCCATAGAGTTATTAAAATGTACGCTAGAGGAGTCAACTGGCGCTAGTGTCTATGCGACTTCCGGGAGGCAAATTGAAGCAGACAGCAACCAATCTGCTTTTGCGGTGCTCCTGTGCATTCCTATGGGAAAACGCCCGTGAATTTTGTCTCTTCGCCGGAAAATAGCATGAATAAGTTTTGTTATTTCGGTTGTACCGTATAGTACGTACCTTTATTGATATTTTGAAAGTGTAATTGCTTTAGTTACAGCATTTTTCTTTACCACTGAACGATGTTAAACTTCGCTCTATTTCAGGCCCAAACCTCTGTACTACGGTAAGTACGTAAAAACGAGCGACGATTCTTATGGCGAATTCCACTGGTCGTTTTGGAGCGCGCCGGAATCGACTTTTCTGGAGAGAGCCTATTCCACTGGGCGATCGGGATCGAGACGGACGTGTTCCACTGGTCGTTTTGGATTAGCTCCCGCTCCAGATCTCGATCTGGATTCGAGAAAAGTCGCTCCGACGATTTCGGCGGATTCAACCGGAAGCTAGCCGGGCCAGCCCTAGGCGCACACACGTGACTTCCTTTCTCGCGGGGCATCTCGCCTGATCTCGCCCATCTTGCCTCAGAAGAATTCGTAACGGTCGCTTGCTTACCCCTTGGCTCGACAGCCGGTTCGTTTTCCAGGAAGCAGAAGGTTTTGCCGCGCTACGGCCATTCCGGCAATCTTTGCTAGAAGCTCCTGACTCCTGAGCCATTCCGGCCGCGACGTTCG
>JABSTQ010008878.1:0-66464 GCA_013358835.2 Ixodes persulcatus
TTTTTCTTGCCACTGAGCACCAGCCAATGTTTAAAGAGTCTATGGCATTCTTGAAGGCGGTATGCGTCTTGTTTGGAGCTTTTTACGTGTTGAATTTACCTATCTAAAGAAGCCTTGGCCACTCTCGAGTTTATTCAACGGTGAGAAAATCTTGGAATGTTAAGTCCACAGGATATGTCATAGAATGACATAATCTATATCACCCTTTCATTTATCGTGTCGTAACGCCCTTTTTCACAATTCGCACAAACATTTTAGCTGTATTAATTTTACAAATAATTACGCTGATGCTGGCACATAGCCACGATTTTGTTTCGGGGGGAGGAGGGCACCCATGACAAAATGTTGTATGAGGGGGAGGGGGAGACGAGGTCCCAGCAAAGTGGAAGATTTCGGGGGGGGGGGGGGGGGGCGGGCCCCATGGGCCACCCCCCTGGCTATTTGCCTGCGCTGATGCATTTGTATAATGAATTGATAACGTGTGAACACTGGTTGTCATTAGGCTGTAACTTTCAAGGCAGGGAAACATGGTTATCTTGTATAGACCAGCACGCGGCACTGACGTCACGCACCTGCGGTGGCGCTGTCGACGGCACTGCGCATGCGCAGACACTTCACTTCACGCAAATTTGGTTTCTGCGCACGCGCAGTGCCCACATCTGGTGTGGGCAAACGTGGGCTTGTTTATAAACAGCGTGTCGGTCTATAGAATGTGTGTTTGTTCAGCAGTCTTTCAGGTTTAACATGTTCCAACACCACTTTCTACTATCAGGTCAGACCATAGTCTGACCTGATAGTAGAAAAGAAATGGCTTCACATTCACCAGGCTGAGTATGCATGAAGCAGGCATGGCATTAATGTTAGATGATGCAATATATCCTCCTAGACCTATCTTCCAAATCAACCTGGAGAAGGGGTTGAAGAGAATGGGAGCAGTGAAGCGAACGACGGCCCATCGCAAGATTTAACGCTGCTGAAGGGCTTCAAATGAAGTCTCCACAGAAATCCCTTGAACCCGTATGTTTTTTTATGGTAAGTGCAAATTTGAATTCCTACACATCTAGCATGTCTCTAAGAGGAAGACAACTCTAGTGTGGCTGATGCCAACCTTTTGAGAAGTGTAACGAAGGGCTTTGTGACTATTCAAAACTTTCAAATATCGATGGAATGATGTCATATTTTGTTTATACTTTGATCTAATAGGACGGTTCGGCAGTTGTACGAATTTTCAATCTGAGAATGCTTCAGGACACACCATTATAAAAAAAGCAACTGAAACGACTCACAAAAGCCCACACAAAAGTCTGGAAACTGTATGCAAATAAAACTTATTTCAACTCGTTCATTTAAAACTGGAAGTCATCCTATAATTGTAACCAAAGATGGTTGATCTGTAAAATGTTTGAGCCCCCAGAGCCAATACATGATTTGCTGCGATACGCTGCTGTGAACCGGTGATGCATGCACGCAGTGCGAGTGCTACAGTGTCAAGGCAGATGTGGCTGACATGATATGGTATTCATATCCCGTGTTATCAGGAGTCTGCATCTGTTTAATTACACCAACTGGCATCCTGCCATTTTACAAATTATCTCCTTGCAACTTTTTTGCCCCTTGCTTTCGCACAAAATAATTATTTGTTTGATATTTAAATGTATTATTATTAAATACTAACTTTTAAGCTTTGAAGTAAGTGAAGCCTCATGGTTCTTTCTTTTTGTTTCGTAGAGGTTTTTCAAAGCACAAGTCGGACGGTCTGGCAGCCACCTGCAGCCATGCTTGCACTGCATGACTACTTAGCATGTCCAGTCTGCTATTTAAGCTGCTCTGACTAGATTAAATTGACAGTCTGACAATCTTGTGTCTTGTTTTTCAGAAAATACAGTTTGCACCTCAAGATGTCGAGCAATGTTTGATGATTTAACCATTTGAACAAGCTGAATTACGGAGTCAACTTTGCTTTTGTTTTTTTATGGTAAGTCACAAGTCTGAGTTCTTTCAGATTGAGCATGTCCCTGAGAGGAAGGCAACGCTGATGTAACTGATGTCACTTTTCGACAACTGTTGTAGCAATGTCAGCCGCATCTAACATGGTGCTCCTAAAGCCCCAGTTTGAACATGTATCAAGCCTTTTTCTAATGAATATTTTAGCAGATTATGAGTTAACTTCGAAATGGAACTCCATGGTTCATTCTTGTTTTGTAGAGGTTTTTCAGGGCACAAGTTGGCTGATCTCTGGCAGCCTCCTGCAGCCATGCATGCACTGCAGTGTAACTTTGCATGTCCAGTGCCAACTGTGATTTAAGCTACTCTCACTTGCTTAAACTGGCATTCTGACAGTCTTGTGTGTCTTGTTTTTCAGAAAAAGATAGTTAGCCTCTCGTAACGTCGATAAATGTTTGATGATTTAACCATTTAACAAGTCGAGTTACGGAGTCAACCTCGCTTGTGTTTTTTTATGGTAAGTCACAAGTCTGATTTCTTACAGATTGAGC
This sequence comes from Ixodes persulcatus, assembly GCA_013358835.2. Lineage (NCBI taxonomy): Eukaryota > Metazoa > Arthropoda > Arachnida > Ixodida > Ixodidae > Ixodes > Ixodes persulcatus. The sequence continues at coordinate 2,496 of JABSTQ010008878.1, forward strand.
ATGTCCCTGAGAGGGAGGCAACGCTGATGTAGCTGATGTCACTTTTTCGACTACTGTTGTAGCAATATCAGCCACGTCTAACATGGTGCCTCCAAAGCCCCACTTTGAACATGTATTAAGCCTTGTTCTAATGCATATTTTAGCAGGTTATGAGTTAACTTCGAAATGGAAAATCATAGTTCATTTTTGTTTTGTAGAGGTTTTTCAGGGCACAAGTTGGCTGATCTCTGGCAGCCTCCCCATGCTTGAACTGCAGGGTTACTTTGCATGTCCAGTGCCAACTGCGATTTAAGCTACTCTCACTTGCTTAAACTGGCTTTCTGACAGTCTTGTGTATGTCTTGTTTTTCAGAAGATACGGTTAGCATCTCGAAACGTCGAGCAACGTTTGATGATTTAACCATTTGAACAAGTCGAGTTACGGAGTCAACTTCGCTGATGTATTTTCATGGTAAGTAAAAAGTCTGAGTTATTAAAGATCGAGCATGACTGAGAGGGAGACAACGCTGATCTAGCTGGTGTCACTTTTCCGACAAGTTTTGTAGCAGTGTCCGTCACATATAACATTGTTTTGACCCCAACTGGTGTTACTATACACAATAGATAGATTCAAATCTAATATGCTAAATTCATTTGAATCTAGTTACTATAGGTAAATTCAAACCTACTAGGTCACCTGCGGCTGGCTTTGTGTAGTCGATGAACTTGCCACGTTTGAATTGCAGGTGGTATTAAGTAGTGACACGTTGCAAGTAACATATTAATGTAACAATTGTTTTCTTGGTAACGTTTAACTGTCACACCCTAAGTTTGAGGGAAGTAACTTCTGTATCACGTTATTCTTTTCTGAATAAAAGAAGTAGCAATGTTCTTTTGTAGTTAATTTTCTAATCTTTCTAAGTACAGTTACATTGAGGAGCATAATCTGATGCATACCTTATATCTAGATTGTCATGGATAGACAACGACCAAAAAGATTACGCATTTTGGATTATGGATGCTAAGAGTGCCAGTGACAAAGCGCAGCTGGCAATGCAGAGAAAACGCTGACAACAGATAAACGTGGAGAATATGTTTTTCAACTCCCTCCAAAAGTTGTGCGTACAGTGGGGTGCAGTGGTGGAGAAAGGTAACCTCGGAGGCAATGGCTTTGTGTATCGTTAAGGCCTTAACCAGGAACAAATCCTTGTGTGTGCCAGCCATTCCACCGAGTGTGCCAGTTGAAAGCTTTTTCAGCGATGGAAATGAATGTGCTTGCCTTCAGTAAAGTAAAACTTCTGGACGAAAATTTAGAAAAGCAACTGCTGCTTTAGAATAAGATTTAATAACACGGATACAGGCACTTTGTGCAAAAAGCCTGAGCATAGCCGGTTCCTACTTTTCCTTGTTTATTTCTTTAATAAAAAAAGTAAGGTAAAGTAATGGAATTACCTCTTAGGAGTAACTGTTATAGGTTAATTTTTCTTAACTAGCTTAATTAGGTAGTTTTTTAAGTATCTTGCCCAAGGCGACAAATATTGCAAGGGTCCTTTAAGTGCATCTTTTTTTCGCTTAGTTTATGTCGATGCCTACAAGGTCTTGCTCTAAGAAGATTTTAAATCTGTTTTCTTATATATTCTAACATATTATATAAGGTAACTTTTAAGTTAAGGGAACTGCATGGTTCTTGAGTCTTGTGTCACGAATTAAGGCGACGAGAAAGCGAAGATTGAACTTAAAATAAAGGTTTAATGGGCGAACTTGTGCCAACCAAAAATAAATAACGAAAGAGCGTCGAGGGAGCAGAAAAGCAGGCGGCGATTCGGCGGCGAAACAGAAGGCGCGAGTGAGACTGACTCGACAAGGTCGCGGGTAGCTGCTTATCTACAGTGCGTCACTATCTCGAAAGTTTGGCAAAGAAGGCTCTAGCGTCGCGCGCTCGGGGCGAGGATGACCTGGCACTTTCGAGAACAAGAAAGCAGGTGGAAAGCTACGTCTGGTGCGAGAATGAACGCGAAGCTTCTAGAAGTCGGTGACCGAGCGTTGCTTTCTCGGCACTGCGGGCGGCACTTGTTTGTAGGAATGTCTTAGAGCACAGGTCAGCTGATTTCTGGCAGTTTCCTTTGGCCATTGTACTGCAGGATTACCTTGCATGCTTATAGCCAGCTACAATTTAAGCAACTCTTATTTGTATAGATTGTCATTCGTGTTTGTCTTTTGTTTTTCAGAAACTACATTTGGAATTGTACAACGTGGAGCAGTTTTTGACGATTGAGCACTTTGAAAAAGTCAGTTTGTGGAGTTGGGTGCACATGTTTTTTGCTGGCAAGTAAATAGTTCAGTTTTTAAAATCTAGCATGTCTGAGAGAAAAGCAAACCTGATGTGACTGACAGCACCCTTCTGAAAACTGTTTGGACAATATTGGTCACATCTAACCAGGGTTTTTCCCACGGTGGGGGGCAGTGGCTTTGCTGCCCACTAGTCCTGCTAGCCGCCCAATTCTTTGAAAAATGTCTTGTGGCCTTCATGTCTTGGCACAGAAATCCGCCGTGCTCGGCGGATTTCTGTGCCAAGACATGCAGGTAGAGGTCCCCACAATCTAAATTAATACGACTTGGTCGAGGTGCACGCAGAAGAAAATGCAGCTGCTGCCTGTGTCCCCCTCCCCTCCACAGTCGTAGTGGGATGTCTATTTGTCCACAATTTATGGAGAAAAATCTGAATCTAACATTTATTTTATCCTAACTTGTACAGCTTCACTAGATCAAAGGTCACAGTTATTAAGAAGGCCTTCCACAAGATTGGCTTTTTCCTCTTTATCTGTGCACACCCGATTATGGTCTTTATAAATTAATTTCAGGCGGTTGGCTTCACATATTTATTTCTTATAGGTATAAAATAACTGATGTAATGAAAGTTTCATGGTACTTTTTTTAATAGGTTGCTTGTCTCAGCTTGTCCTGTTTTCATATTAAATGCGACAGCATTTGTGGGCGAACCTTTTATCACTTTTTATCGGTCGGTTGGTCTGTTGGATGGTTCGTGTGACCGATTTGACTCTAGCACAGGCAACGGCACAGGCATATGAGGACAGCTTGGTTTGTATGAGCGCTCACGCAGAGAGAACGCTTTTTAAAATCGTGCGTCTTACCCTATGCCTTTGTCAGCTCCAAAGCCAACTTGTGAATTGAAGTATATGGCATGCAGGTACATCAAAATGCATTGTTCGCACACATCGGAAGAATCTCTTATAGAAAATTATAAAGAAGGGTTCGCCTTTCAACGGGCAACAAAAAAATGCGCAGTTAGAATGCGCTGACGAGGTGGCCAAGCAAGCTCCTTGAGTGCTAGGCACTTGGGGTAAAGAGAATGGCTTGATCACATTTTGGCGGTAATCAGTTGCACAAAGTGTGGAGCTTGCAAACAGACTTGCATGCCATATAAAAATACTCTAAATTTTTACCGCTCACTCAACTCAAAAGCGTGTGCACAGGTGTGCTCAAACGTGGATGGATGGAGCTCCCAAATTTTGAGATTGGGGACTGGGGACTAAGCTACTGCTTAGTCTCCAGTTTTTGATAGCAGTTTTAGTACAAATGCACTCTTTCACGCCCTCAGTTCTGTGAAAACCTTCATGGATATCTAAAGAGAAAATAAAGTTTCTAATGTTCACACTCTCTAAGCACTCGAGGCTGACCTCCTGATTCGACAACGAGAAAGAGTGCAATTGGCTCTTCGTTCTAATGGGAGATTTTGAGTGGCTGCCCGAACTTAGAAAAGTCTAGGATATGAGCTTAGCCAGTTTTACATAGACTCTTCTGCAACATCTCATGAACCTTAGAAATAAAGCATTACTCAAACCGAATCGAGTTTTCCGGTTGGTTCATCAGTTCTCAAAAAATGCTTCACATTTTAAAGCAAATCACTATTGTTATTCCGGGCTTGCATTTTTTTCTCAGTTTCGAATGAATTTAAGCTTGAAGTCTATCGGTTTTGACTAAGGAACAGGAGAACAAGACCCTCAAGTCAAACATTGGTTTTAGATATCGGATCACAGGATGAACAATTAGGGGCAATGTCCATTTGACTTTTGTATAAGATGCATGGCTAATAATTAAATGGGCTGAGGGGGGCTTTGTCTTTTGCACAAAGCTCAATTTGCACATGTTGTTGATCTGATACAGATATTTAATTATTTTTTCTCTGTTTTCTCTTCTTTAGCACATCATGTTACATGCAGCATCTGAAAACAAAGGCAAAACACCACGGGGCTCCACTTAGGCTTTTCAAGGACCCAAATAAAGTGTTCGAAGGTACTTTTCTTATTTTCTGATCAATTATTCAGGTGACATTGCATGATTGCTGCAAGCAGCATAGGAAAGAAGACTCAATATTCTTTTAAAGAGATCCTTTTCCAATTCAAAATTCTGTAACCTTTTTTTTTTATAGAAAACCTGGCTGTATCAGCGTCATAATGAACATTATGTATAGGGCAGCATCACTAAGGGACTGGCTGTGAAATGAACTAGAGAAATCTGCTCCTAGAAGCATTGTGCTCATATTCTTACCAACGGTCTATTTTAGCAGTGAACACTATTGTGACAGGTCAAGGCATAGCTCAGTCTCTGTGGAATGTGAAAACAGCATTCTCTATATTTTCAAGCATGAGTGCCGACGCAGATGACTGAGAGTGACGCTTGGTGTTGTCGAGAAGGTGCTTCATATCGCTGTTTAAAAATGCAATGACTGCAGTGGTCGATCAGACTGCAGATAATGTTTTGTAATCCCACTACCTTCTATAATTCTGCATGTTGATCTGAATGCCAGAACTGACAGAAGAAAAAACAACTGACATTCAAGAAACTTGCTGCAGATGCATTGCTCAGCTGTATTGCCTGCCTTCCACAACAGGTTGTGGCACCTCGCGACAAGAGCACTCAACACGACTCAGTTGTATACATCGGTGCCCATTGTCAAGAATTTAAATAATGTAGTTCATATTTTTCTCAGAATGGAGTTGCACCTTAAAAGTTTTCATGGTAATCTGTGTCACAAAAAGAAAACCTTTGATAATAAGTTGAGCTTGCTAAATGAAGGCATTGATTCTTCTAGCTCATTTTACAGCCCACCTTTCTATTGACACCGCCCTATGCGGAGAGCAAGTCGTCTGCTTCTTGCGCAGACATTACGGTGACGTCAGAACGGTGACGAGCTCTCATTGGCTTTGATTGGAAGGATATAGTGGGTAGACCACAATGCTAGACACCATGAGGTCTACCCACTATTTTTTTTTGTTCAATCAGCCAATAAGAGCTCGGCCTTCTGACATCACCGCAACCCCTGTGCAAGAAGCAGACAAACTTGCGCTCCGCATAGGATTACTGATACTCAAAAGTGCTTTCCGTAATATAATTTACGGAAAGCCTACTATGTTTGCCCGTTTACGGACAACTTTTAAACACTTTTACGGATAATAGAGCGATTTCCGTAATAGGTTTTACGGAATGCATATTCCAGTCCGTTGTTTCACGGACAACTCTTGAATAGCGTTACGGATAGTAGAGCACTTTCCGTAATCTGTTTTACGGAACGTCCTTTTATTTGCGGATTGTGTACGTGTTTAAAAGGATTTTTCCGTTATTTGGATTACGGATGACTTTCCGGCAGCATAGGTGCCAGAGAATTTCTCCGTAAAAGAGGGCAAATTTTTTTTACAGTGTATGTTCCATCAAGCATGCCGATCGGACCGTTCCCTGTGAAGAGGGGTTCGTATACTCCGTTCCTTTCTCATGCGGTGACCGATACATTGGTCAGATAGGGCGTTGCCTGAACACCCGCCTACGAGAGTACGTCCTCGAGGTTTCCCGTGCTTCAAGCGACTCTTTTCATTCAATAGTTGTTCATCAACGCCTCTGCAAGAACTGTGAAGCCCGGTTCCAGGACACCAGCATAATTGGAAGACACAAGAACAAGCTCGGCCGAGAGATTATTGAAGCATACAGGATAATCGGTGGCGAACACAACATCGCTGCTCCTTCGCTTGGGTTGTCCAGTGTTGAGATGAACTACCTGAAGCCAGAGCTGAACTACTCCAATGGCCCTCTATCTGATTTTGTCAATGGTGTTTCCTATTTTCTTTCTTATTTTCTTTGTCTTTATCTTCTAGTGTATTTGTGGATTTGGTCCGTTTTCCGGGCGTATATAAATATATTATTTTTTCCGCAACTTCCTCTTTAGTTTCAAAAGTTAGGAGGGAGATAGTACGTATTGAAGGAGACATCAGTGAATGTGTGTTGCTAGTTGAAAAAACTGTGCTGTCTGTCCTTGTCCCTAAGTGCCTAAGTCTTTTTATTCTTTCTTTGACTCTCGTAAGCATGTTTTGCACGTGACGCCATCGCACTATATGGTGGTAATCATTGCGATTTGTTTTTACTTAAAAAAATTTAATTTGGCGGTGCAAGGTGCACGCTGCAGAAGGCTTACGCTAAGAAGCAAAACCGCCAAAATAGCAGCTAATGTAAGGTCAGTGCACGCCATGAATTTCTGATACACAAATTATGCTTGGTTGGTGCAGCGTCGTGAGGAACAGCGCGAGCGTCTGGTACCAGAAAAACGCGCTCCCTTTCCAGAATGTTTTTGCAAACAAAGTAGTTTCCGAGGAAAAGCAACCTGGTCTGTGTCGTAGATGCGGCACAAAGGAACCTTTACAACTCAGTATGTTTTTTAAACTACATCTCCTTTCCTTTTTCTTTTCGTTGATCTTCCAGATTATATTTTTTATTCTGAGGGTCTCTTGAACCTCCTCCGTTCGGGGGTTGTTAATTTGACAATTATATTTGTTTCACCCATTAACAGCTGTCCTCTATTGCTCCCGTTATGCTTGCCAAGACATTGGACTTGAAACAATTTACGTAGGTGGTCACTCCTGTCAGGCTTTAGAGAAGCTGCCAACGTTGAGCTGTCTCCCTTAGGCAACCAGGATCTTTCTTTTCATAGATCACTTTCTTACAGATTTGTAGTTTTATGAAATGCCACTTAAATATGTCACATTTAGTCCTTCTAATGCTTCTATTCTCGGAAACAAGTTTCTCGGGCAGCTCAGGCAATTCGAAAACATGTTTGGGTTTCTCAGTGTAAAATAGGTCGTGCACTTTTCGTAATTTCAATAAATATTACTAAGAACTAAACCTTGACGTTGACAACCTACGAGACAACCATTAATTTTCCTCCCCACGTGCAGACGCAAAAAACAAATAAATGGAAGGAAACAGCTTTCTCCTCAAATCGCCACCAGAATAATCGGCCAAGTGATAACGCTAATTATATGCCGCCTGTTTTAACCATAGGGCTGGGCTGAGGCAAAGCATAGAGCATCTGCTAAGCTTCAGACATTGTGTGAGTTTGGCTATTCTAATATTTAATTGAACACGAGCCATTACCCAAATGTTCGGCGATGGTGATTGTCATGAACCCGAGCACTCGACTGGGGCTCATGACAATCGGGCACGTCACGGTATCATGTGACTCGCGGTGTGAAGTCTATTTATGATGTGGCGCTACGGTGTAAACAACGCTAATGAATTTAGTGACTATCTCAATTTGAATCTACTTGACGCAGTCAGTTACATGGCGAGGCCACGTGACGTTACGGGTCACATGACGTGACATCACTTGAAAACATACCTTGACATCGTGACGTTTCGCGGCCACGTGTCACGTAACGACACATAATTAATCATAGTGCCAATACAAAGACGCCACGAATACCCACAACTTCACAAACATTGCAATTATGTATATGACGATTTGATCTATACATAAAAATACAGCTTCTAATTTTTTATTCTCAAATATTCAATTTGTGATAGTAACAAAAACAAATTCAGTGAACCGTTTTGGACTAGTTGCCGCTATATTTTTTTCTAGTCCAGTTCTGGTTCAGTTTTAAGATGGCGGCGAAGATTTTGGTTTGGTTCGCCTAAAAATAACGGTTCGGTTCCGGTTTTCCGAGCAGTTTGGTTACGGTTCCACACTGGTTTATGTTGCAACCTGCATTGTCGAAACTTTTTTTGGTATTTACCGAAGGAAACTTTGCGAATCACAACCATTTTTTTATACTTTCCACTACGTAGGTTGCTTAAATAAAACGCATATTTTAAGAACTGGTTAGGTTATTTTATTATTACACGATATATGTTAATTCTTGTCACACAATTTCAAGAAAAGAAGACATTGATTAGGGACGCCACGGTTGTGATAAATTGAATTTACAAAATTATATTCATATGCAGTCATACGCCGCTGTTAACTAAAGAAAGAAACATACGTGGCGTATTAAACCTTTAACTAACTGCACTGTGCTTAACATTTAAAGTAAAATCAATTAAGTAATAAAATAGCTAGACAAGTTAGGCCACGTTAAGGACTGAGCACAGCAGAGAAAACAAGAATACATATCGGATAAAATCGGTATTTAAATGCACTAATTGATGTTAGCTCATATTCAGTTTATTTGCATGTTCTTACAAAATCTCACCTCATGAATCTGGAGATCACAGCGATTATGGCCACAATAATCCTGTTTTGCCTCTCCTTGTTCAGTGCATAATAAAGGAGAAAACCGCTGAAAAAAGAAGCGCAACAAAAATCGTTGCCAATTAACGGGCTCCAATTTATTTCCTCGAATCGATTCATTGAGCAGTTGTTCACTAATTTAAAAGTTAAGAGGAAACAGTTAAATAAAAAGAAAACTCTCGTAGAGTGAAAAATTATTTAGGTGTCTCGTTTTGTTTTTGGATTATTGATTACAAAATGTGCCAAACGTTGCAAATGATTAGTTACCGACGAAATAAAAAAAATTGCCTTTTACTAAAACACTATGCAGGATAAAAGCGCTAAACGACGACAGACCCTTTAAATGAAGACAAACACAACAGAGTCAACTATCCCAATGATATACTTGTGTAGTGAAATTGTTGAGTGCGAGTGAATAAAACCAAAGAAGTATAGAAACAATAGAAGATGATTCTTTAACTAATTATTTATGTTTGCTTACTGCAGTTCGAATATACACTACTTCTGATCGGCACAATGTTTGAATATTTTGCACCGTATGTTTCTAGCATATAAGAGTATAGTGTGCGTGGATTCGAATGGCGCAGGTTGTAATATCCCTGCAAGGTAAATTTTAAGAGTTTAAAAGCTCCACGTGTTAGAAACGTATGACGGGCTTAGGATGTGAACATCCACCCTACATTTTTAATCAAAGTTGGAACGATTATAAATGTGAGTTATTTAAAGTTTATGAAAATTTATTTTATACATATTTGTTTCATTTTGACGTGTCCACGAATTGTTTCGGAATATACCCTTCAGACAAAGCGAAATGTTGTGAATTTTAGTATGTAGCCCTAAACACGAGGGCGTGCTAAACCTTCAGGTCAAACCTAAGATATTAATTTATTTTGTCTATTCTATAATGGCTACGTTTTATTTATGAAACCGATTCTTGTTTAGCACAATGCAGTAATGATTACATAAGTAAAAAACCAAGAATAGAAAACCTTCCCATCGCGTGCACCGTTGGAAAAGAATAATATATAAAGCTTTTAAGATGAAGATAAATAATAATTGAAATAAGTCACGGGCCATTTCCTTTACCCTACTTGGTCTGGGCAAGAAAACAGTCAAAATATTTAGACTAATGAACCGTACTGATAAAATTGGATAGATGTTACGAAGGCGTCGGCAGAAAACGGCTTTGGAACCAGGCGCAACCGAACATTTGTCTTTCGGTTGCTTTTAACATTTATCCTATTCGATCAATACGGTTCACTTATCTCTATATTTCGACTTTTTTAACATTAAAAGGATAACTATAGGTGCATCAAACGAATTTGTTGGTATCATGCGGAAACGAATAAATGGGCCGCCTGTCCACCGAATCGGCAGCTCGACTGACGATATGTAAGGAAACGATGACTCACCTGATGAAGAAGAAAGTATCCACCGCCAGATATCCTGCCGTCACGATCAATGTGTACCAGTGCTCAAAGTAATGCAGGGCGTTAACCATTCGTGCTGTTAATAAAATCAGCATGTTAATTGTTTATATCACAAATAAAGGTAAATGATAGAATGCAGTCCAAAAACAAAAATGCGGGACAGTGATAAAAAAGACAACAAAAAAATTACACAATGCTGCGTTGATCCTTTCAAACGTAAAAACTATATGAGACATGTAAAATAATTTTATATTTCTTTGTATAGCACCATTTTTCTTGAGAATGTTTTGATTGTTTTGAAAATACTATCAACTATCACAATAATTTGAATTGGTCAGTGGATTGGCGTTGACCAGAATAAACATTTAATAATCTCTTCCAAGGCGGTACATCTTCTCCAGTAACGGTCACCGTTAGTATAGAGCTCCATATATTTATCAATTCCTAAATAATCAACATAATTACGTGAACACTTCTAATTTAAAAATTATTTATCGCTTGCAACTTTAGTTTATGTAAATGCATATATTTTATGCGCCCATTAAAACACAAAACGCTTTTTTTTCTGGGGTTTTCTTGAAACTTGGCAAAGGAATGCCTACTGTATTCAAATTCATTTGAATTGGTATGGGTTTAGTTAATGCTAGACAACAAAGGTAAGATTTTCAAAACTATATCTTTTTAACACGAATTCCTCTATTTAACAAAAAAAATGTTGAATCATTTTTTCCACGTGTTCTATGCTCGTATTTTTTTAAATTTTATCAATGATAAATGAAATGTACTTTCTAATATATGTTAAATTGTTTTCTTTTATAAAAACAAATTCAATTCACTCAACTAATATTTCGTAGACAAAAACATTCCAGAGTTTGTATTCTCAAATTGTATCGTTGAATAAATTAACGCTCTACTTTACTCTCTGACTTTTGCTTTGGTTATTTTCATTTGACAAAGCAGAAAACCCCTAATTGTTGAAGTTATTTATTACGTTATGTGTGAGAGAGGAAGGGAGGTAACCAAAAAAGCATTATCAGAAATTCAGTGTTCGGAAACGACTCCGAAACCACCGCCAATTCGACGTACTTTGGCGGCGGCTTCGATCAATGGCACTGCTAGTGCCGTTCCACACCACGCTCAAAAGAAAAATCCATCAGAACACTTACACATATTGTCGGTGATGGTCCCGTACGAATGACCAAGGACAATCCAGACCATGCTGAGAAAACGAATGCCATGAATGAATCGGTACCGATACATGTCCGAGCTCTTGTTCTTGTTCACGGCGAATATGAGCTTAGTGTTATTGATGACGGAGAACGACGTCAGCAATCTCACCCGCACGCCTGCAATATAGAAGCGAAGCAGCCATGTGAAAATCACTTTTAAATATCACATATTACTCAGTCTTAACCCCAACCTGAGAAAGTGAACAAAAATATTCCTCTTCCTTGCCGCGTCTTGCTATGGAACTATGTCGACCGCCGAGTCTCAGCAGACTGCTGCATACAGTTACACTGCCAGGCTGCCGTGTTTGAACTGAACGGACTGAAGCGCAGCTAAGTGTAGAGGACGTTGGAGATGTGACACCGGTACGTTGCATGATACCATGACATGACGTGACACTGCGAAGCCACGCGGCATAATGACGTTACGTGACACTAAGTTCCCGGTAAATGTAGATTAATAATATTCCTGTTAAGTTCAGCCGGAGAATTGTGACCTCATGAGGCATGATGTCACGGGGCACTGTGACATTTTTATGTCACGATACTGTGATTCTCCACTCAGTGTAGCCGATACTTTTTGTCACTAAACATACACGGGACCCACAGCGAAATTTTTTCAATAACGGCAATCGCCGTGAACAGAAAATGACTTACTGCTTAGACAGCGTGGATGCTTGCACGCAATGTACAGGTCGATGGCGGTGCTGATCACAATTAAGATTACGATTGTGCCCAGTACGGCTCTGAAAGATTAGAAAATATTCAAATATAAATAGGGAGTGTCGATTGGACGCGTGACTATTTGGAATGAAAAGAGAGAAAGTACTCGCAAATGGAAGTATATGGTCTACTGATTCTGAATTCAGGTGCGACCTGAATGTGTGAGTTAGACTGACAAGTAGCAATTTTCATATTTTTGTTTTTAGCAGAGCAATTTACGCTTTCGGCGTTTTTTGTCGTTTAGCTGATTCAATATTTCAAAGGTTCATTCACGCAAGACTAAGGAGTAATGTTAAGTTTTCTCGAAATTGCCAACTAAATTGTTGACTTCATTTGTAGCTCAGCTCGGGAAGTTGTACCAGAATTGCTCGTTCCCCTACTACTGCTGCGTCTGCGAACTCAACCCCAATGATTAATAAAAAAATATAGTAAGTGATCTAGCTAGTTGAGGTTTCTCTCGTGTTTATTGATGGCATTCAGTATTACCTATAATCTTGTACATAGGTATTTCTTGTTTTACTGTCCTTCGGTAGATATACACTGAACGTTTCTTGAAGGGAAAATGAAACGGTTCTGTACTTGAGGAAACACACTTACATCGTCTTCAATTAGCCTCCAGGATCTAGAATATCATGAATATTCGTCAATGTTGTGCATGAAGGCCGCTGAAAATCATTTTCAATCAACTGCTGAAACCCCTCTTTCTCGGAGCATAACGTGATAAAAGGAGATATTCGGAATCTCTGCTCTCACACATCTTCAGCCCCTATCAAAGCTGTGCACGCGCACCCTTTATAATTTCAAAAACTTCAGAAAAAAACACCACGGCTGGTGAAAGTGCGGGGAAATATACCTGCGAATCTTGTAATACCTCGCGCTGTCCACACGAGCCACACGCGTTTGGCGGTTGAAAGACTCTCTTGTGGCGTAACGACTGGTCGGAGGTTTTTCGTGTTTTGTCGCGTTTAGTTACATGTTCGGAGAAAACAAACGTGATATTAAGATTCTCTGCATAAAACTACGCTACAACCAACCCCTACCTTATTTTGTTTAGAAAAAAGAAAGGTGTTGAGCTTTCCCTTTAAAGTTTGTTTGGCCAAAAATACTGAATTATATGAAATAACACGGTGTTATTTTATAAAATAATAAAAATAGTTTTCTACGCTTGTTTGAATCCCCAAACAGTTCCGCCTTTGGGCGTGTAGATGCAGATTAAATATTCCGCACGGCGTGCCTCGAGGCATAAAATATTGTACAACTAGGAGTCGTATCTACGCTGCAGGAGAAAGGCTGTAGATACTCACGTAATGGCGGCTTCTGTGGTATTCATTCCTCGATACTGGTTTGTCACGCAGTTCTTTACGGTGATTTTCACAACGTTCCCAGTCACTGCAATGAAACATACGCAGATATATTTTTTCGCTGAAAGGAGGCCTAAAGGAATTTTGTATCGCGTTGTCTTAAAAACGAAGGTCGCGCACTCACTTTTAGTGAAAGTAAGACGGCGTGCGCATTTTTACTAAATTTCTTCACGAGGAGACATGGCGCTACCAACGGTAAAGTTAGTTCCCATAACCTATTTGGTAGATTCGGCATGTTTCTGAACGCTGAACGTAAAAGTTCGTTCACAATTTTAAATGGTTCAGTAAAAGTACGTCAGTTTATTTAATATATAAAAAACTCTTGGGAATACATAAAGGTGAAACATGTGTTCTCCGAAAGATATCTGAGCGACCATTTTTGAATGTTTGGTCATTCGGACATCCTAGAGTCACTTCTATCAGAGAGCTTAAAGAATTTGTATTTTCAGTTTTTACAGGCTTGAGCTAGCATGTCTAGCGAGAAGCACTGCTTTTTAGAATATACCGCTACAGCGCAAATGGTATTGCCAAAATACCCTAATAAATATCAAAAATTAAAACAAAACTTAATTTTGAGGCCACGTCACGCAAGCACGCCTTCGTTGCCATACAGCGGCAGCCATGAGCCACTACCAAGTCCATCAAGGTCAGGTTACTTGAACGGAAAATACCCGCTCTTGTGGCTTGAGAGAACGGCGGTTTTTTTTTTTTTTTTGTTTATGCCGCTATCCTGAGCCTAGCTCATCAGGGTCTCTATTTCAATGAACGCCGGATTAATTCTGGATTAGTACGTTATGCAGTTTGAGCAAATCTACCAAATCATACATACATGTAACACCACTCTGCCAGGATATTCTTTAGCAGTTCGATTTAAAGAATAGAGGTAGTTTTTTTTCCGTTTCTAGTTAGCAATGCTTGTTGTTGGCGCGAGCGTGGATATGAGCGCTGTGATGGCGTCGCCGAATGGGGCGTATAGGTTGGACGAGAACAAATATCTCCATGAAACACTTATAGGTGCTTCATGGGCCCTAAGAACGTAGCGAGAAAAGCGTATGCAGCATGCACCGCCACAATCGGCACGTGACTAAAATTAACATTGGTAGTACGAAACCTGCATGAGAAATTCTTCGGGTGTTAGGACAGTGAGTTGAAGTCGTGAGTTCTATTAATTGTTTCAAATAACAAGTAAAATATCTAGGGAGTCGTAACGTAAACTGAATGACGTGCCCTGTATTTTGAACGGCGGTTTCATGCCTTCGAGTATTTAGTAAAAGAAGAAGATTATTTATTTGTTTCTGAACCCACACACTCTCCTGTCACCGTAAATCATTCTTGAGACGTGGGACCAAGTTGTCCCTTAACGCCCGCTTCACAATACAAGGAAGCAGAAGTGAGTGAGGGCCTGCTGTACTACCGCGCCTCCTCACATACTTGATCGGGCGAACTCAGTGGGTAAATATTTGAACGCAAAAAAAAAACAATCTCAGCTTTATTGCAAAGCCATTTGGGAGAACAAACTTCCTCGTGTTACGCAATTTGATGGCGCACGTCTTCGTAACGCCATCACATGCAACTTCAGTACTTGGAGGCATCGAAAAATAATTTTACTGTCTTGAAATACGGAATACCAGGAACATCATTGTAAAATATCTGGGGAGATAAGCATGACTGAAACGTTTATTGCATGCACAGTGCAAAAGACGCTAATATTGGCCGTGGAACGCTTTCAGTACGATGATGCTTCATAGCGATCTTGGTGCTGCTGGTTGGAACGACCCTTTCAAAGCTTCCAAGATTTGAAAGGCCCATAATGGCGATCGCCAGGGCAACCGAGACCGAACAGCCAATCACCTTGAGAGGTCTTGTCTTCTGTATGTTGGCACTTGTTTGTGTCCGGCTAGCAGGTGGGAAGGCAATGGTGCTACTTTCCCAGATCCAGTGTCTTTAGCCTTAGAAAGCTCAAAACGCTGCCAAAGTCCGAAGATAAGGACTGTTTCAAATGCCCAATATGTGGCGAAACAAGAAAGAGGATATCGCTCATACTACGCGGCTGGATGTCCTTCTTGGAATCAAACGATCCGTGACACTTGACTATAGACCTTTCCAATGTTTCCAAAATCACAGTCCAGCGTGCGACCTTCACAGCCCAGCACGCGCGTGTTCGTCGCTTCGGAAAGCAAGCAAAGCACGCGCCATACGCACGAACGCTCAAAATGGCACCGGCCACAAGCTCGTTTTTGGAAATGCAACGCTGTCAAAGCTACTGGCGCGAGCGCGTGGCTTCATCTATGGTTTTGTTTGCGCGAGAACGCGTGCAAATGATCAACGAGATCAAGACCCACGCTCGCGCAGTAGCTTTGACAGCGTTGCACGCTAAGTATAAAGCAGAGTATAGAGTGCCTCAATGTCCTTCTGTTTAGAGTGATGCCATCGTTTGTAGTACCCGATGCTGACAGCACGCGCTCGCAGGAAAAATACAAAGAAATTGCAGGAAGCAAAATGTCGCCGTAGCACAGTCAGCGCCACGCGCGCGTGGAGAGACACACTCTTTTTTTTACGCGCTTCAGAACAAAAAAAAAAAAGCGTTCGAAACAAAATGGCTTGATGTCATCACCCCAAGCAAAGCGCACATGAATGCACACTACACTTGACCCTCAAACGCCCATTGCTTCGGTTTTCGCTGTCTTATTGTTGATATTCGCGCTACAATGAGATAACGTGAATGTCAGGTCTGCCATTCGCTTTGTTATTATTGTTCACCAAATTATTTGCAGCAGACATTCTTTTGCTTCCCCGATTGGGGCTGTTCTAAGCCAGCACACGTAATGTTGACGCTGCTCTTTGCCGTAAAATGATGTCATTTTTTCGGGTGCTTGACACTTAGTTAGGTCTGATTTAACTGAGATTTGAAGCTCTTAACTTACATCTGTGCAGTGAGTTACTTCCGGGATAAAGTAGTCGAGCATATTGGTAGTTTAATTTGTATAATAATGTGTCACGCACCGCGCCGAACAAAATAAACGTACCAATGAGGTTTTGTTTTCAGTTTCGTATGAAAATAATTAAGTATATTAATTTTCTTGGAGGACTACGGTTTACCATTCCGTATCCCACTCTGTTCGAGACTTAAGGGAAAATATATAAATTTCTTAGCATGCATATATAAAGTGATAAAGATGCTTCTGCATTTGAGCTTAGATTGTGATATCACACTTTTAGCAAAAATAACACGCCCCTGCCCGTTACTCCCCGACGACGCCCTTCCACGTAAACCGTTGTCCATTACATAGCGGATGGACATGAGCGTCAAGCGCTGGACGTGTTCCACGAAGCCTTTTACACCATGCGCCGCCGAACTGAAGCGGACGTTCATGTGTTCTTCGAACGAGGGTGCAGGGCCCCACCGAAAGCGTACAAGCTTTGTCGAAGATTCTGCGTCTAAGTACAGCACCTACGAGAATGACAAGTGATGAGGCCGTGAACGTAAACCCCGAAAATAACACGAGAGCTAAGGCACCGTGTGAGGCGAAACTGCCGGCTTCCGCGAAACGGCGTACGGTAGAACATTCTGACCTCGCGTTCTCGTTCCAGAACATTATGATGTCAACATCCCCGGCCGGAATCGAACAGCAGCCTATAACCGAGGACAGGCGAATATCACACTGAGACGCCCAGCCCGTTGTCCCAGCGACACGCCGTGTTCGCGCAGCCATGTGTGTTATTCTTCTACATACGAGGTGCCGTGTAAACTTAACACGCTACACCGTGTCTGCCTTCCGCGAAACACGGTTGAGCGTGTTCCTTATGAAACATGGCCGCCAGCAGCCGAGGACAGGCGAGAGACGAGCCCAGCGAGCCGCGCGCCTTTCAGCCGAATTGAAAGCACACAGGACGCGTTTGTTCTCGTTCGATGTCTTTTATACACAGTAAACAGTCTCAAGCGACGGACGTAACTGCGTGCAAAAGTAGGTGTACGTGCGTCGTCGGCGGTCGGCGGCGTCGGTACCTACGACGGAGCCGCTAGACAGAAAAATGAATGCCGAACTTACATGTATAAATAACTCGAGCAAACTATTTGGAATCAGGCGGTAACTTACGCCACCTAGCGAGATTTCTAGCAGCCTACAAAAAAAACACGAGTTTGTTAATACGCTGTGAACGATCACGAGTAGACAGCAACCCTACATACATCACAGACAACACAGGCAACACGAACACCACGTATTACACATCACCGACATATACACAAATACAACAACGACACAGCGCCCGACACTTCCTACTCAACGTGGTTTTCTCCCCGCGGCGTATATAAGCTTGACATGTGCGGGTGAGCTCTTTCGTCGCTGACCGTTACAGATTTAAAGAAGACACAAAACACGGCGCAATGGACAGCTGTATGCAAGAACTGTTTGCATTTGAAAAGTATGGAGGCAAAATCTATAATGTTAGTCCGTTGCGAACAATAGCGATATATTAACAATACATCTTAAACCGCTCATGAAAATGTTTAAATTTTTGTTATTTTCATGCTCGACCAGTGTTATGAGCAGTCCGACCAGCTTGAATCAGATAGAAAAACAAATTATTGGGATTTTATCATTATGTATTCAATAATAAATTGAAATGATCCTCGCGGAAAGCATTTTTTATATATTCTTGTAAAGGACATCCGCCCAACAATTCACTTCCGCTAGTTGCATTACGGGAGCAGACGCCTTCACTTTTGGGGCGTTTTGATGCAGTTTGTTGTCGTATGACGTGTCGGTGTCGAGTGGAGCGGCGGGGCTTGGGAGTTTGTGACCGGTGTTATTCGTGATCACTGGTGTGGCGCTGATGCATCTTTTTTATACTGCCACCACTCCGTACTTTGAAGATTCACGGGCCCGTAGCACTGCATTATGCTGAATCGCGAGCTCTTTCTCTGTTGACGTCGTTTTCCTTGTAC
Organism: Ixodes persulcatus; assembly: GCA_013358835.2. NCBI lineage: Eukaryota > Metazoa > Arthropoda > Arachnida > Ixodida > Ixodidae > Ixodes > Ixodes persulcatus. The sequence goes on from JABSTQ010008878.1 coordinate 20,737, forward strand.
CACTCGTGGATACAGCAAGTGTTTAAACAGTTTGCACCGTCTCGCCTACATCCCCGGTGACGTAATCGACCTGTTGAAACTTATCGGTTCCGTCATTTTGGAGTACGCAAGGCAGTTATCTCGTTGCTCTGGTTTCGGTTATAAAAGCAAGGCAAAACGCTCGTAGTTCCCGCCCTCAGTACACGTTGGACATCTTCCACACTTTGACACCGGATAACTGGATGAACGAGGATTTACATTTACTTCAGAGGTCACTCGCCGCTTCCTCACCGTTGAGCAGCAGGATCAGCTGGCGACAAAAGCCGCGGATGAAAGGCTTGAGCATAAACAGCCCAAGTGCACTCGGTGCCGATGCGGGTGATGCGGGTTTCTGTCAACCGGTAGGCCAGCACAAACCGTGACCGTTCCAGCTCTTCGTCATGACACGGTGTTGCAGAAAGCATGGTAAAATACAACTACACGAATCACCGAAGCAAACGCACTGTTTTCGTAAATCATGGCTTGTGATTGCGCCTTTGTATATCATCTTATTTGTTTTGCTGGAGAGACGCAAACGACGGGCATAACAAAATCGCTTGCATATTCCGCATACCCCGCAAAAACATTTACCCAGTCACCTTGAATAAAGCGCGAAACACGGAGTCCGCACCGTCCCGGCTTCTCCTGACTTTTACCTGCTTTAGAGCAGTTTGTACCTGCTAGTAGGTATGCCTACTGAAACTGAAACTAGGGGCAGTGCCAGAGAGAAAAGGGACATAGTTGGGAAAGCTCGCTCGCTCTCCCCAATTTCTCAACTCTCAAGTGATTGTACCATAATAAATGCACCAACGCCTCTTCCCGAAATAAAAAAAGCACTATGTTCACTACGTAAAAAATGATCTCAGTTCATGCATCTGTGGGCAGGTAGGAAATCTTGCCCTAATTTATCCACACCACATGATGAGCGCAACAAACTAACACGAGATTTACAGGAAAATATTGGTGGTGACTTAAGTTTCCCTGAACTTTTGTAGAACCGGTCGTTTGCAGGACCGAATCATATACTCGAGCGGGGTGCGTCGCTGTGCAAAAACGTCGCTGTGGAAACGCAGTCCAACAACCCGAAGCATAAAAACGGCAGATTTAGGACAACAATCCGGAGTCCATTGTTCAATTAAAACGCCAAAATTTTGTTGAAAAGGCCCGCAGCTTTTTACTCACGGTATGCGTCGGGGATCTTCCACAGTTTGAAACGGAACGAAGGAAGATTTACTTTTAAAACGCCCGCTGCGTCCTCCTGGACCAGCTGGACCGGATCAGCTGACGACGACGGGACTGAACCCGTTGAACCTCAACCCAACAACAACAAATTTGAGCTCCGTGTTAGTGTGGGTTTTTACCTCCAAGCACCGCACCACACACCACGAACGTTTCAGCTCTTTGTCGCATCGCCGTGTTGCACCAAACAGAACGAGATCGCTGAAGTCAACGCAGCGCTGTCGTGAACCTTGGCTTGGGGTTGCGCACTCGTGGACCCTTTGACTCCCTTCGCTTTCGAAGCACACACGACGATTACGAATGAAGCTTTCCGTCTTCCGGGGTCATCACAGGGGCACTTCTCCGGTCACGTCTTTGCGACATGTGCTCGCAAACCGACAAGCTTCTCGCGTCCCGTCAAACCAAAACAATACCGGCGCCATGTTAAACGCGCGTTGTAGCCAGGTTTTCTCCGACCAAACAAAAACAACGAAAGCAAACCGGCTCTAGCTTCCAGCGTACATCGGCGTTGCGCCGTGGCCAGATTTTCTCTGTCAGCTCTAACCTAAAGATGATCGACAGATGCAGCAACACTCGTATAAAAGTTTAATATGGCGGCCACCACGGAGCGCCGTAAATTTTGAGGGGGTGCATGGGAAGCGGCGGCACCTTTGCTTGCAGTTGAAGGGTTGAAGCCAAAACGGAATCCAACTGCATTGTCACGTGTTCAGATCGAGGGCATGCACGCTTTTTATATCAATTTTAACTGTTTAGAACAAGCAATTAGACCTATAACTTTATTTGTGGTGTGTAAGAAACTATTGTCAAGACCCCTAAAATATATACAAACATGAGCGACAAGAGGGAAGCCGCATTGCCGTCGACCAGAATCAATGGCAGCTAGCACGGAAAGCGCAGGGTTTCCCCGTCCCACGGCATGGCGTAATTTTTTTTGGTGCATATCTGTCTCCGAGACATGTTTCTTTCCGCGGCATTTGTCTCAACGGTCCTTTCTAGGTGTATCCCCAAGCATTCCGGTGCTTCGATAGCCGGCAATGCTGCGGTCGTCGCCGGGGGTGATGCGTGTTTTCGAGGTCGGCTACACGGCTATGCGTGTATGACCGAACCAAAACACGTTTTTTTTTTTACAACCTCGCATGATTTTTCAACGAATTATCCATTACTCAACGTGTAAATTTATGCTAATTTGTGTAAATAACTTGTTTTTCACCCCAAGTATTCACCAAATACACAGGACTTGCTAACAGTGCAACTCCATAGATTTGTGGGAGTCACCGGATTCCCTCCCCCGAGAAGGTGTAAACCGCGGACGTCCCTGCCGGAGTCGTCTGGCTTCGAGCCTCTTCGCTCCATGCCGTGTCGGGGAGAAAACGCCACATGGTTGGCCTACCCTCTCGCCTTCCTCCCCGCTTCTCCCGTTTTCGAAGGACCAGCGAGATCGCGCGGAACAGTCGGGCTTGTCCTCCTCCGAGTGCACGGCCGTTTGGTCGACCAGTCCTGGATCGGGCTCCGGGCAACGGTTTGAGTCGCGGCATCAGCTGGTCCAACCGGCGATGAATGAACTTTTGCGTTTCGTCTGGCTCTGGCAGTCGGCGTCCACTCACCCTAGTGGACGTCCGTCTGCCGAGAGTCCTGGGACGATGGGTAGCGCCGTGAGCTCGGCCTACCGGCGATGACTCCGCTCGCAATACCTCTTTGGCTCTCAGGTCGGTGGGCGCTGCGGGCACTCTATGCACACGGCTCGTTTGACCGAAGTGTGCTGTTTCGGACCCTCGTTTCCCAAAAAACGTTGTTGGATACCCGGATCAGCGTTATTTTCATGGCGTTGGCGAACCTGGGGCGGTGACCGCCCTCGCTGGCAGTCGTCGACCGCGCGGTGGGACGGACATCGGGTTCCCCTTTGAGTACCGGTACCCGAATGTAAAGGTCCGTAAATATTCCCCCTTAAGTTTTAAAAATAATTGCAATAAGAGATGAAAGAAGCCCTGTAGGAAATGTCGGTTGACTATTCTCAAGACAATTTGAAAAGTCGAGGAAAATAAAGACAGTTAAGGCTGCTTACGTGTACGAACGCGAAAGCATTGAAATCCAGCAAGTGAAATAATTTAGAGTAACGTTTACACACGTATTAAAGCTGTTTCTGCCGGTATTGTATTCGGGGTGTTTGTTTGCTTATTCGTTGGCCTGCTTTCTCGGTTTGTGGCGTATTTGAGTGGGTGGCCACGTTCGCCTGCTGAAGCCGCCTAAGATGTAGACGCTGCTGCCGATGTCGAATCGAAGTCGTAGACGTAGACGCGGTCGCTCAGAGTCCATCGCACGAAGCACACAATGAGCACAGATGAAGTCCTAAACGCAACTGACGCGCCAGAGACAGCGCACCAGGTCTTCCTTTTGCACATGGCGATCCGGCGGTGACATCACGCTCCCCCACTGCGCAGGCGCGGCGCCCCCGCCGGCTTCGAGACTTTCGTGACGAAGCATCTGCGTTGTTGTGCTATTCTTTGCATTTTATTTCTGAGGCACGTCCGCTTTGACCTTGAGCGGCGCGTGCTTCATGGCGCATTTTTATGGCCATCTTTCGGGCACAACGCCGACGCCGCCTTTTCCCGTAATAGGACATATTATGCTTTCGCATTACTAATCCATTACGGCCTCGGAAAGTGTTTTGTATTAGGGCCTACTTTACTACGCGTCTAGATTTTTTTAGCTTCAAAAGTTGTTTCGATTTTGTAAGAATAGCCAAGTGGCTTGTTTTGCGCAGTAATATCGTAGCTGTAAAGAGCAACTATCGCTTATAACCTGATTTTGCGTTAATGATGATATTTAGTGCAGCAGTAGTTCGTGCTTTAAAAATAATGACAGACGTAAACAATTGTTTTTCTGCAGGGAAACGAATCTTCTTAGCGCTCCCCTCTCCTAAGTTGCGAGGGCAGCCAAGCTGAAGCACAGGATAAAGTGAAGAGGATATCGGAAAGGAGGATGAGGGCAAAACTGGAAAGCGCGAAGCGTGAAGTGAACGTCGGCATTGAAGAAAGCGAAAAAAAAATAAAATAAACACCTAAGCACTTCTGAGTCGTGTCATGAATGCGAAGGCACGATTGTCGTTCTTCCGCTCCCTTAATTCGCATGCGATGTACTGGCGTGCAAAGCCACGTTTCGCTACTGCCGAAGTGTCGGCCGCCGACGATATTCATCGGCGCCGAGAGGAGCAGAAGCGGCCTCAGCCTCCCCCTCCCCCCTCCGGCAACGCCTGACACGAGAGCGGCGGCCGAGCGCGCGCTCTCGTGAACCAACCGCGGCCCCGTTCCCCCCCCCCCCCCCCCCCCCTCCCTTCTTTCCTTCCGGTAAACCCTGACAAGATGGCGGCGGCCATGCGCGCGCTCTCGTGAAGCGGCCGACAAGGTTATCAAGGAGCCGTTGCGCTCAGCCAGTGGGAGAATGGGTATTTCGCATTTTTTTTTCTGGTTACAGACACAACCGGCTCCGCTTCATGGAATACTAAATCCCCTCGCATTTATAAAACAAAAAAGTGTGGCATTTTGACACAGATATTTAGACCAGGGACTCAAATCCAGAAAGTAGAACGTGTCGGTTGCGGTTGGGGTTACCGCTTACTGTTGATATCGCTTTTGTTTAGGCTTTTTACGGTTTTGAATTTCTACGGTTTTGGTTACTGGTTACACATTCCTAAAAACCTGTTTATTTTGATTTCTCTAAGAATTTGTTTTATTGAATTGGTAGACAGCCGTTTTATAATAAACGGTTTAAAGTAGTCCCAGATATCCAGCAACGGGGCATTCACAAGAACAAGAACTCAAAAAAGTCGTAGTAATCGGTAAAAGGTTACACACGTGTCTTGCACTAACACTTGCTCACTGCATCTATTTGCATTATATAGTTTGATACCCAAGCATGAATATCACCCCCGCTATTCGGAAATCATCGCACTCTATATAGTAAAAAACAAAAAGCTTGACTTCTTTGTTGTTTGGCATCGTTTGTAAACAACCCTCAGAAAGTTCCCATTGGGTTCTGGGAGAACCATTCATGCCTTCTGGCCGCTATAGTTTGTTGCAACCTAAGATATGCAGAAGAAGCTTCGCCCACGCTGAAGGAAGGAGCAGAACTATAGCCCTCCTCTAGTAAAATAGTGCTAGGTCGAATGAAGTAATAAAATTGAGAGCAGGGCTAGTTGGTAAAAGTCAAACATTTTGGAAATGCAATAGAGCAAAACAAGAAATACTAAGGAGAGGAACGAACAACACCAAACATTGTGAGATTTGTCAAGTTTACCCCTGGTCCTCATTGTGGTAAATACCCACTCCGTAGTCCACTCTTTGCGTGGCTACGGCCGGGTCAGTCCATTGACTCTCTTTTTGGGCACCGGTGGACGAGAGACAACACCAACACAGTTAGTGCGCTTTCGAGGTGTTTATTGACTCAAATGCCAACACGCTTTGCTCTTAGACATGAAAAGTCTGGGCGCTGGCTCAATTGCCTGTATCACCCGGTCGGTTTCCCGCGCTGCCGTAATAGACAGATTCACGGGAAGTCGGAGGCCCACAAAGAAAAACCGAGCTCCGTTGAGCCAGGGCCTCCACCGACGAGAGCCCCCGATTCTCCTTCGCGACCGGCTTATGTAGCCTCGGAGATTTGGACGCGCCCGGGGAGGCAGGTAGCAGTCGCGTCCACTATCACTCTCAAGGGTGCGCCGGCGGCACATTCACCCTGCATGGGCGAGGGAGAGCCGTCCCCTTCAGGGAAAACAGCCTCTGTTCCTCGTATTCGAGTAGCCTCCGCCATTGGTGACGACGACTCCCACGGCCTGCTTGAAGCTAGGCCTAGGTAGGTATATGGGGAACCCAATGGTTCCTACGACATATGTCCTGTGTTGTTCGTTCCTTTCACTAGCCTCCGTTGTTACACCTACGTCATGTTTACTATTTCCAAGCAAATGCATGTGGTTATAAAAGCGCACGTTTCTCGCTGTCCGATTCTGTGACGCTAGAAAAAAATGTGCATGTGCATTTATATAATAGCGCCATTTTTCTCCGGAGTTTGGAGGCGAAGCTTCTCCTACAGATATGTTGCAGCTAGGAATGTCACGAACTTCCGTGGGGCCGGATTTTTATGTCGAACCTTGAGGTTGAACTGGTTCGACAAACCTTCAACCTTTTAACCAGGTCCTACAAGGCTCGACTTTCTCGGTAGTGTGGGTAAACTTTGATGCAAGCATGCCTAGGTTAAGAGAACGAGTTTCTACGGAATAGGTTGTTTTATTTTATAAATAGTTACAATGAACTGAACATAATTCTAATAAGCTATGAGTTAATAGCATATTTTATCCTTGCTATATTACCAAGACAACCAAACAGTGTGGCCCTTAGTAAAAGTAGAATGTTTGACTTGATCATTTTGTCATCACCATCCAGTCCAAAGCCAACTGAGCCAGCCCGTCGCGCATGCGCATAACAGTCGAACCCTTATCGAACTTTCTCGACCGTTTCAATAAAAGTTCAAAACCGTCGCACCTGGTTGAACTCGAACCACAACCGGTTCGCGATATCCTTAGGTGCAGATACGGAACATCGGTGGTTTTGGAAGAACCGAGTTGGATGGGTATTTCGACATTCTAACTCATTAGATAATACACCGAAGGCGACACGTACTGAATACATTTAGCGATTGTAGGAGTGTGGCAGATTTAGAATATACATTTCATTATAAGCTCGACCACTGATTTGAACTAAGTATTCTTTCTCCAAATTTTAGATTAAAAGAAAATGTATTGCCAGATGCATCACTTGCTGACGGTAACTCTGTCAAATGGCCACGATATTTCAAGATGGTAGTGACTATATCGACGTCCACTTAAAAAAAAAATCAATATTATTTTGACGTCCGTGACGCCACTTCCTGAAGGGGTGAAAATATTTCCGAAGGCAGTTACTATTTCGACGTCCACCGTCAAAATATATCAAACATTTCGACGTCTGTGACGTCACTTCCGTAGAACGTCAAAATATAGCTTTATTATTTCGACATCCTCCATCAATGCAGCAGCCGTAGCACTGGTAGCCGTTTTGTGGCTTCGTTCTGTTTAGTTTCTGGTGGTGACGTCGGCGATGTGTTGGCGTCTTGACGGATAGTTTCGGTGCCAGTTTTTATTAATACCTTTATTTAAGACATAACACTACAGAGATGTCTCAGGGGACATGGCAAAAGGCATAAATGCCTGACGAGGCCATGCCACTCTTTTGGCAGCAATTGTAGCAAAAACTTAAAACAAATGAGGAGTGATACAATTTCACTCCAAACTAAAATTATGTACAAAACAAAACAAATACATTAAAAAAAACATAACGTGAAAAGACAGTTGCTAGTTATCAATCATCATAAGCGTTTTGCTTAAATCACTTCCGGTTTTAATCCCCTGTGAGTAAATGTACCTTTACAATATTTTTATATTGATAGAGTGATCGTACGCAATCCAATGTTGCTAAAATATACGGGTACTGGTTTAAATGGTCTTGTATCAGGAAACTCAACCTCCGGTCTCCATAATTCGTTCGCGAACGCGATTTTATTAATAAATCTCGCCTTAAATTATATGGGCTATCTCTCGCGTGGTACTAAGAATGAAACGACAATTTATCGAGCTGAAATTGCCTGCAAATGTCAAGTGAGTTAGTATTTATGTAGATCTCTTATGTTGTGCATTTGATTTGTCCTAAATATGGTGTGGCACTTTTAAGAAGTTGTATATGACCAATCGCTCGCAATGCTCGCTTTTTTATTGACAAAATGCTGTATAGATTCGTTCGTTCACCACACTAAAAGGCAGTCTCTTATGCGGGATTGCAAAAGGACGAAATATATTTGCCATTTCACTTTTGTTGGAAGGTAATATCTTAATCTATTTAAAATACAAACAGCTCGACAAAGACTTGTTCTTAAAGTATCAGTATGTGGCGTCCATGATAGGTTTCATGAAATAAAACACCCAAGAATCGAATGGTTGAAGATGGTTGAATATAAGAGTCCTGGAGTTCTAATTGCATATTGGAAGGTGGTATTATTCCTTTTGGTCTAAACAGTAAGTACTTTGTTTTTTCTATGTTTGAATGAAGTTTATTAGTTCTAAGCTATAAGTCTAATTAATCCCCGCAACGAGTTGAAATGTCTTATTGGCAGTTGAAATGTCATAGTCCGCATCTGTGTGGGACTGGCTCGACAGTCTATCCTTTCGGGCGTGACACACCTGGTGGCGATGTTCTGAGCGTCCTGAGGTCGCATTTTGGTACGAGTCTCACTTAAAATTTTGAATTTATAACAGAGGCGAGCTGGATATTCCTCTGTCTTCCCTCTAGGTAACAAATGGAAGTGCATACACTACGTAACCCTGGGAAATTTGGCACGTTTTTTGTGCCTCCATGTCGCGCGAGGGCGTCTTCGTACTAAGGTCGTAGGTTGCAGTCTCGCCTTGCATCTGACTCTCGCCCCGTATTTAAACGGGTTTCATGAGTTTGTTGTTTATCTTAGATTTTCTGTTTGGTTTCGTGTATAACGAGCTGCTTAACTACGGAACGATCGGAATGTTAAATAAAAGGTTGTGAATACAAACAATGCCTCCTTCATGTTTCTTGACCGGTGCGAATGAACAAAGGTTCTGGCGCGATTGTATGAGATACACGAATTTTCCAATCAACTGCAAATTTTATGACATGGAATTCAGCTCCTTTGCTTATGTAAATCACGTAAAACAGACAGTTAAGACTACTTACGTGTACGAATGCGAAAGCATTCTTACGCGCAGTGCATTCCTACATGCAGCGCTCCACGTCTTTCTATCGCACACGGCGCTCCTTCCTTACTGCGCAGGCGCGGGGAACCCCGCCGGCTTCCCGACGGCTTCCGTAACGAAGAACTGCGTAGCTGTGCTTTTCTTCGTGTTTTTTTTCTGAAGGGCGTCCGCTTTGACCTTGAGCGCACCCGCCGGCTCCTGTGACGAGGCATCTGCGTTGCTGAGCTTCTTTTTTGTTTTATTGGGAATGGGCCAATGGGAATTCAGGTGCCACTTCGCTCAGCCAGTAGGAATTTAGCTGCCGTTCTGCTCAGCCAATGGGAATTTGGGTGCCGTTTTTATTGGCACCTAAATTTCGCCGTCCCCTCCATGATACGTTTAATGATTTCGCATTATTAAAACATGAAAAGCAGCGGTGCCGCATTTTGTAACGTTTGGTGCAACCAAGCAAACTTTGCTGTCGGCCTGATAGCTGATGTACTTCGAAGAGGGCTTTTTGCATTCCACATCAGTTAAAAGGTCATAAAAACAGCAGTACACTGCATGACAATTGTTTTCGGAAAATGCTGTTGAACCGTGACGCAGCCTGCAAGCTAGATTACATTTTTGACCACCACTTTCGATTGCTCCCCAGTCCGAACGCCCAAGCTCAAAAGTTCTAAATATAAAACGTCAAAATAATGAAAAACAAAAATGGCGGGAAGCTTCAAAATGTTTTGGAAGATACTTTGACGTCTTCAGGAGCTGCCGTCACGGACATCAACATAATATTTAAAATTATTCTGAAATTTGACGTCGCGATAGTCACTGCCTTTGAAGATCCCTCCTCGAGATCATTCATAAGAAAAACTAAACTTTTTCTTTTTTAAATTTTCGATTAATGTCGGTTAATTTTGGTTACCGCTAAAAAAATTACGGTTACAGTTACGGTTACGGTATTCATAAATTTCAAATAACGGTTTTGTTTCGGTTCCTGTTACTGAAAAACTTTTGTTCCTAAACGGTTTTCGGTTTCGATTACGGTTACAATTTGAGTCCCTGATTTGAATCAATATACTAAATTTTATTACCTCAGATAGCATAAAAATTCAATTACAATTTATACCTTCAAGCACAGGAAAGGTATGATTGAAATTTAAAAGAATCTTTAATGGATCGATTATAATGCAATATTTTGAGAAATATAAGGTGTCTGAATCGCAATAAATACCTGTTTATTTTTAAGTTTGAATACAAAAAATATAATAAGAATTCCTAGCACATTGTTATACAATGTTACAGTGTTTTAGCCCAATTGCAAAGATTACTTGGTGTAATTTTATGAAATATATATGCTTTAGATATGCATATTTAAAGCATATTTTTATCTAAAGGGGTGAAATTGCTACTGTCTCAGAAGATACTCACAGGTGTCTACGATGGTTTGAAGATCGTCTTGCGTACAGTCGTTGATCATGCAAATACCAAGCCGTAATCCGGGTAGCCGAGGGTCCGTCAGGTAGCTTGTGAAGTTTTGCACCTGCGCAAATTGTAACGTAGAAACATTACTAACACGGTTTAGACTATAGAGTAAACATTCGGGTGTGCATAGGAGCAGCATTGAAAACCAACAGCTCGAAGGGTAACAGCGGCCGGCTCACGCACCGGAGAAAACGGTGCGCATTTTAATATATTTATAGCTTTTGAAACAAGATTGATCCAAATAAGGTCGGTTTAAATATGTTTCAGGAGCATCAAGAGAAAAACTTTCCATATATATATATATATATATATATATATATTACAGTCAGCTTACTCCACTGGCAAACTATTTTTTCAACTTACAACTTGCGCCCATTTAATTGATTCTTGCCATGTACGACTAGAATAGCGCTTAAAATATGCGGTTCTAACAATTATGACAAAACCAAACGTCACGCGTCTAACTCTAAAGGAAAGAAACAGAGTGCATTCTCAGCAGAAGGTTTGACCTCACTCTAAAATCGGTACTTCCCACTGTTCCCTTCCACTATAAGTATAAATTTGCAACTTTAACGAAGAAGTAAAAAAAGTCTCGAGAGCTTACACAAGGGGCAGAAGAGGTATAGAGCCAGCCCCAGGGGTACTAATCACATAAAGTAATACGGAAGTGAAATCTGCTAGATGCCATCGTGCATACATTCGATGAATCATAGTAACAGGAAAAGATAGGAACGACGTAGTGTGATTTTCAGTCTGGCTGGCGGAATAAAATATGCACTACACTGTAGGCAAGTAACGGAAGGCACAAAAGATAAGAAAACCATCAGCCGACAATAGTCATTTGATATAGCAGATGATACGCGTGCAAGGGTTCTGGGAAAGAGGACTGGTTTCTCGGCGGATGACGGTCGTCTCGTTTAGCCGCGCGCATGCAGCTTTGCCGGTCGTTTTGTTTTGTTTGCCAGACGACAGGGTCTTCCTCAGCGGACTTTGCTACCGGTAGCGCGCCTTTCATATATGTTTTGCTTTTAGTGGCGGAGGTCGGTACTTCCCGAGCCCCCTCCGGGGCCGATTGGGTTTCGGCCGAGGCACCTTGGTGGCGGCTGCCGACTATGCAGCGGACCCCGCGGTTCTCGTCGGAGCTCTCAGCCGGGGTCCGTTGCAAAGGTGACGAATGGCAGTGCCGACCATTGGTCCGTGAGCGTCACGTGACTTCGTCTAGGTTTAAAACAATCGGTTCAACACTTGCCCGATGGCAAGGAGGTCGGAGTCCTCAAAAGCACGCGCTCGGGCGAGAGAAGGCGATTTTTGGACCGATGATCTGGACCTCGTAACGTGTCGGACGAGAAATACCCTACTTTTGTACATAAGAAGCCGTGTACATTGTTTGTACCACGTTTTCGTGTAGATATAGTGTAAATTAACTGTTTTGAACTGTACGCTTACGAATCCTCGGCCGCACTTCTCCAATCATGATCGCCGAAAAAGACCACATCGATTATCGCTGCCCCGCAAGAACAGCCGCGTGGGGAACAAAAAGCAACATAGTAGAAACGAACCCATCTTTACTATGCGGAAGATATACAATGACGTTACAATGACGAGGCGAGGGTAATCAGGCATTCGGTGTCATAAATTATTTTTTTCAAGTTTCAAGAAAAACAATGTGGGACGCACCTATGGTAAAATCTGTAGTTTAAGATGCCTTCATTAAAGTGTATGGGTTGAGGCTGGTCTATATGACTGACATCATCTGTAAACGTCAGATGAAGAGAACTCACCCTCCAGTGGGAAAGCAGAGCGGCGGGCATTATCTCATCGATCATTGATCTGTCGTCCCCTATTCTCACGTGGAAATTACAGTACTGGCCGCGCACTTTCTCGATGCCGTACTGGTCCCGGACGACGGTCTCGATGCACTCGTCGAATGCTCCCAAATCGGCCGTCGTGGCTTGCAACAGACCATTCGGGTACATCCCCGACGCATCAAGCACTGTGGGAAGAAGTGATACTGATTGTAGCAATATTTACAAAGTGGGGCTTTGAAATCTGGAGGTTAGTCTTACCCTTATAGAAATGGGACTTAGCTAGTGATGAACAAAATAAAACCTGAGATATTGTGTGACAGAGGACGACACTGTTTGGATGAATGACGCGGTTACGGGTTTTGTTTTCACTCTTCTCTTGCAGTTAACATTGGTCACGGTGCATGAGCGGTATGTGAATACAAAGTCTCAAATCAAGTTTGTCGTCTGCCGTTAGCCACTAAACTTTCCGAGCAAGCAAAAAAGTGTTGATGCCATATCCACTCAGTCTGTTTAACTGCGTATTTGCAATGTTTTGTTTAACAGTTAAAGGTTGTTTAAACTGAGGGAGTTTGGTCGTTGAGGTGAGCTTGTGATCCGCTAGAATGAGATGACTTCGCAATAACACGAAATGGAGTGTTACCTTTCTTGTAATGGTTTTTGTGCGCCTAAAAAAACCAAGATGGCTGACGAAGCACAATTTTTTTTTGTTGCCATACTGTGGGCATCTTCAGAATACTGGTAAAAGTTTCAAGTGTAAACAGTTCTGTTACAGCTATTTCACCGGCGCCATCTATCGGTTATTCCTGGCCCACTTCCAGTTGGCACCGATTTAAATTTTATGGAAATAATTACTTTATCCCCGAGTTATTTGCCCTATCAAAATAATATAAAATAATAATATTAATTTTCTGTGCCCATGACAACCACATGCGTCTTTCCATTGAAGCGCAAATCTAATAAATTTTATAATCAAACATTAATTATAGGAAAGTTCAATGTAGCACGAAAAAAGAAGGATTGAAATGGTTAAAAACAGATTACATACTTACTATTACACATGCCACCTTGTTACGGAAAGGCGCATTTTCACTGAATACGTCTAAGGTGGATGATGCCAGTCTAATAAATGAGGTCTGAAAACGTGACATTGTAGAATTTTCACAGTTTGAAGAATGTAAAAAAGAGTAAAAGCAACGCATGAAGGAACAACGCTGATGCAAAAAGAAAAAAAAAGAAAGACGTTTCCAATTTCCTGTATTGTAGAATTAGAGCGCAGCTCTTGAGGAGGAGGGGAGGGTACGGAGGGGACGGTATGCCTCTCCTCCACCCTCCTCATTTACTCCTCCCCTGCTCCTTGCCTTCTCTCCCTCTTCTCCTCCTCCTCCCTCCTCCTCCCTCCTCTCTCTCTCTCCTCCTCCCCCATTTCTCCCTCCTCCCTCCCGCGCGGTGCATTATGGGAAACGTGCCATAACGCAACCCTTGAGGTCACCGCGGTGCATTATGGAACGTTTCCCATAATGTACCACGCGGTTACGCCGACGGCGACGCCGACACCGACGCGGCACGCCGACACGTTACGCCGACGCGTTACGGTTACGCCGACAGCGAAGGCGACGCCGACGCCGCTCAAGACGGAAACGGGCTCCTAAGAGCTGCGGTCTACAAGATAAAAGAATCACGCTAGAACTGATAATTTCTAAAAGAATGTTCGCAAATTTATTCTGAGAAACACCATAGAGCCAGTTATTTAGAATAAATTCGATGTGTTTTGCGGATATATCCTCGCAAGTGTCACCGTGCTTTAAATAACGTGAGAAGAAGAGCATACCACGCAGATTAATACAAACACTCCGCGGTTTTACAATAAGGCTTCTTTAGGTGCAAAACTTGTGCGTGCAGCTTACGTACCTCTAAGTTCGAGGAGATAATTATTTTTATACGCTGATGAGTATAGTTCGCTTAGGAAGCCGAGTTAACATCTGGACTCAAATGGGCAACCCATCATGTTAGTGGTTGCCCATTTGTACAGCAGAGGCACAAGTACAGCAGAGGCGTTTGTGCAAGACTGTGTGAAGTGTTTAAATGAATTGACACATAAGTCAGAACCAATGACTCTTTTTGACTATGTAATGGAGCTACGTGCATCGAGGTTTCTATTTCTTGTATTGCGCGAGCACGAATATTTTATGATGCTGTAATGAATGACGCCATGTTTCAGTTTACAGGAAATCAAAATAACGCGAGTGATGTATCTGCGAGCCCACGCGACCCTGTGTATCTTCGTAACCAGCTTAATAAACGGACGGCTTACAGTGGTTTTGTATGACGACGCTCGCGTTTCTGTTGACCTACTCCGAGAGTGGGCGTCAATCCTTTAAAGAATCGTGTGCCCTCAAAACGAGCGCTTTCTTTGTAGCGCTTTTCTCTTATGGTAGACGGTTTTATCTCGGCTACCGGAACTCCCCACTGTCATCTCTGCTTGAATCACGGCTCGTTCGCACGATTATTGAGCAAACGCCGAACAGTACTCCTAGCGCGGTAAACGGCTTGGATATAGGTTGACGGCCATTCAAAAAACTCTTCATTTGCATTGACACAGGTGCGTATTTTGAAACGGAAGCTCTAGATGTAGGTCTCGATGAGTGTAGGACCCATTCCTTCCGTGAAGCACGGCTGCGACCTATTTACGGGGGTCGCTGCGCTCCGATCGTTCGTATTAAATACTCGTAAGAACGACCACATGGACTGTTTAGACGGATGAATGTTGTACGTAATGTTTCCCGTCATTTCTAGTTGCATTCTGGCCAGCTCAAACCTCGATGGAGACTCGCACTCTGAGACTCGATGGAGACGCGCACCAATTACTTCTCTTGCGACATGTGCAGTTTGACTGCGGGTTCGGTGCGCAATGAGTGTTGCTGGGTGGGCTAACTTAATCCCAAATATTTCGATCTTCAGTGTTCTGTCAATGATTTTGTTTACAAACTCGTTCGTGATCCATAATACAGGTCTATGCTGCAATTCGGTAACAAAAAATACAAAATACACCTCGTTTTATTGTTTGAGATATATAGACTATAAACATACATGTCATTCATTTCTAATCTAAACTAGAGTGGAGCAGACTTTCTTTCAGAACAGTGAAGAACTTGAAATAAAAGTCCGTGTAATTAGTGTGTCATTTCTAAGAGGTGCTGTTTACATTTGTTTTCTCTAACCTTTGATGTCACGTTTTACTAATGACGTAAAAGTGTTTCCGTAATTAACCATCGCCATCACATTGATAAAAATACGAGATCCCGAACTCCAGCTTGTCAAGGAATATTTTGATGAACCTTTCCAGTCGTTATGTTCTCCAAAACTGTGAAGGAAGCTGTCAGAAAAGTTGCATTTACTTGATGTGCGAACATGCTAAACGTAACTGATTGAGAAAAAGGCATAATTTCCTGACTTACATTCAGTGGGAAGCTGTTTAATTACTATTTTCAAACAAATCACGCGTAAGAAAACACAAAAAAGTGTTAAAACTGATATTTGTAGCTTGATGTTCTTACCGAACATTATAAAGAAACAATAAAAATACGGATAATCATTACAAAGTAAGTCAGCCAGTCTTTACGTTCTAAAATAACAAGTTTCAATCCAATATGTAATGCATTGGTATGACCAGCTTCCTTCTCATTTTAAGCTTAACATACAAACATATGAAAAACTTACGTCTGAATGCCCAAGGCTCAAGGCTTCTCAGTCCACGCATCAGCTTCAGAATGCCCAAGCTGCATTCCGCAGACACCTCAGCTTGGAGCAACTTTCGAAAGAAGTCACTTGCAGAGGCGCTGTTCATGGCAGTCCTAAGAAGTTTACGAACTGCAGCCACGACACTGGGTCTCTCCTCCACCGTTTTAGGATGACATGCCGGACCATCGGTCACATTCTCGGAAGCTCGCGCGCACCACGCTACTAGAGTGACTTGAACAACAAAGCACACCCAAAAACGTGATAATCTCATGCTTACGGGATTATTCAGCTCGCATAAAGCACCTACTAAGGAATTTATATCTGCAGCATTGGAAGTTGGTTTCTAAATATTCCGGTACTGCTGTCGGTCTTGAAACTACACTCCTCTACTCGTTAGGGACATTAAATAAATCAAAGCCACTAAACGTTTCGCGCAGGAAGTCGTCTTTTCAATAAATTCGCGCACTCAATGTGACGCTACTGCGTTTCTTGAAATGAGATGTCAGCAGCATCTGAAACAAAGCACGGGACGCCATGCTTTGTTATATCCACGGATGTGTGGCGTAGCCAAGTAGTCACGCGACATTATTATGTCATTCTGTTAACTCTCGCGAAAGGAGGGGATAGAATTGCGTGTACAAAAACCAGAATTCCTAGGTCGCCCCACGGGGGGTTCAGAAGTCCGATGAAACGACGCTCCCTCATGACGTCTAAAATCACACCAACGTTGAAATGAGGGAAAAAAAGAATAAAAAAAAAAAAGCAGGAGAAGGCAACGCTTTCGATTAAAAGGAGAGAAAGATAAAAAGAGAGAGCGAGAGAGAGAGCAGGGGAGTTAGATTTCCCCCTCCCCCCTCTTTTAAAGGACTACAAAATCGTGGCGTTGCCAAGACATTGAGAATGCACGACGCAGCCGCGCTTTCCCAATGTCTTGGCACCGCAAAACGGGCCCGCAAAATGAGGAAGGCGGAACCCGCTGTTTTTTATAACCTCTGCCTGCCACTTTAGTTCAGAAGCCTCGAAAGTAAAAATATTCGGCAGAGATCTGCCTGGTTGGGTAAGAGTCAAAGTCCGAAAATGTAGCTCCCACCAATACTCGAAAAGAAACCCGACGTTTCGAAACCAACTCGGTTTCTTCTTCAAGGGTGACTGAAAGCACGCGGAACAGCAGCGGAAATTCGATGAGTTCGCGAAGTCAATGCGAACTCATCGCATTGACTTCGCGAACGCACACTTTGCGGACACAGAGCCCAATTTCCGAAGAAGATTTTTCTTATTATCATGGCAAATCCAGCATACGCCAGGAAACCTAAACAGGTCCCAGGGAGATTTGCCCTCTGTGTACGCTCATATCCTCCGTGATCTGACGAAAAAGCTCAAGAGATGACCATCTCCATAACTAAAAAGTTATTTTACATATTTTTTTTTTAATTTCTTATATTCTACTTTTTATTTTCCTTTCCTTTTCTTTTCTTTTTGTGAAGACGAAGAGGTTAGGAGCTGCTGCTGTTGCGCGTGCTTTCAGTCGTCCTAGAAGAAGAAACCGAGTTGGTTTCGAAACGTCGGGTATCCTTTCGAGTATTGGTTGGAGCTACATTTTCGGACTTTCGTTCAGAAGCGTGCGGAAGTGTATGGACGAGAAGTGAAGGGACAGCGCGCCGGAACGCCAGAGACGGAAAGGTTGACAGGGAAAGCGAGAAACGCACATCACGGACGATTTGGGGAGAAAAGGCACCCTTTGATGGATTTTTGAGTGGCTTCGCGGGGGAGAATAGAAAAAAAAAAGCCAGTGCTTCTTAAGCCTGCCTTCTTTTATTTTTGGGGGTTCCGCCGACCGTTTTTGGCCTGCTAGCGAAGAACGGTCGGCGGAACCACGAAACTCTTGACCAATGACAAACATTTTCGCTAGGAACGTGTGCAAGAAAAAATAGCTTACATATGTCTTTTTTCTGTGGCAATTTCTTTTTTTTTTTAGGAAGCTTTAAGATTTTTTCTGTGATTTTAATAACAATACTGCATACTCCGCCGAATCCTTTGCAAATGCATCACGTTTTGTTTTGTTTTCAAATTTAAATTCGTTTATTTTTGCCACAAGCAGTACATTTGCAACAGGGGCGCTGGAAAAAAAGCTGCAGGCCTACAGCTTGACGAGTCCGAGCGCCCCAGTACAAGGTGAGAGCGGCGCTGACACACAAAAACGAAAAAGAACAAATTTGCGCACACACACATGGGCATACACCTGTACAGAGGAATAAGCACAATACAATATCAAGAATTCAACTTCACAATCAATAGTATACAAAAAGGAGGTGGTTACTTATCATAACGCTTCTTGAATGGAACGATGACCAACAGAGTGCATTTCAATATCACGGGAAAACAGAGTGTTTAATAAAGGTGGTAATTGTTGGCGATATATTTGTAGACCAAAATTTGTCATTCAAAAGGGAATACGCCAGGGGGCCCATGTCGCGATGGGTATACAGACTCGTTTGCTTCTAAATTACCAAGATCTAAAGAAATGCAAATACCGGATATATCGGAACAACCAATTAAATCTGCCTAATATTTACTTCTCCTGAGCTTTGTGAGATCGAAGGACCGCAAATCCGCTCTCGCAAGAATGATAGCGCGGTGCAAGCGTAGACGATCTTTCCATCCCTGGAACTGTAAAAGCAACATGACACAACATAAAACAATTGCAAACTTACCCGCAGCGGGTTTGGCATCGCTCGAAGTTATCATGTGGCAACAAATCAACTACTGCACAGTTCGAGCGAAAATTACAAATGTTTGATCTCTCACGCACGCATAAAATGGCGGGCGTGCGTACGACGAATACGGCGAACAAGTGTTCCCAAATGCGTCTCTGCCGCACAGGAACGCAAGGAGGAGCATGCCAATCAAAAGGAAACAAAGAGAACGTGTAGGGAACGCGCGATGACGAGGCATACAAGCACCAGCCATCATTAGTCGAAGTCACCGTGTAAACAAAAGCACACGCTGCCGTTGAGGGTTAAGTACTGGCACGAGGTGCGCAAAGAGCAGACGAACTTGCAGGCCATATTGCAGAGGCCATGGTCGGTTCATGTAGACGAACCGGAAACGAAGGGAGTCGCAACGAGCGCAGGAGTCTACGTGTCTCGTACCACCTTGGATCTAAACTTCACGAAGCATTCGACAGGGGGCAGTGATACTACCGTGGTCCATGCGGGGCTGTGTTCACACTCATATTGTTCGTGACACTACGCCTCTTTAAAGCCCGACGAGCAGACAGAAAGGAGGGGCCTGTTGCGTACCAAGCAACCAAGCTGCCGCCCACACAAACCGGGCAGCGCGAGCCATGCTCTCGAGCAAGGGTATGCGCGAGGCAGCAAGCCATTGGAACTGATCTGGGCGCCATACCGGTCCTGCCCGTTCCGTAGCAATAAAGAACTTAATGAATTTAACAATTGGCGATTGGCGAAAAGAAGCGCAGAAATGACACTTCAAGACCCCACCTTGTCTCATATCTTCAAGGCGTTGCAACAAGGAACACTTGACCGCCTCAGGGGTGAAGAGTTTGCTCCCTACAAGAAGAAAGTGACAGAGCTGTCCACTCAACGAGGATGCGTTATTTGGGGCTCGAGGGTGGTCATTCCCACACAGGCACGTACCGAAGCAATGGATTTGCTCCATGCTGGACACAAGGGCATCGTTTCGATGAAGACGTCAGCCAGGAGCTACTTATGGTGGCCCGCTATCGATAGGGACATTGAACATGCTGTCGAAGCATGCCGAATCTGCCAGGAATCCAGGCGTATTCCGATGAGAGCCGCTGTGCCAAACTGGGAACATGCATCTCAACCATGGCACACCATACACCTTGATTTTGCCGGCCCGATGGAAGGACACATGTTCCTCGTAGTTGTGGACTCGTACACCAAATGGCTTGAGGTGAGAGCGATGACCTCAGCCACGTCCACAGCTGTTATTAGAGAACTGCGTGCTATCTTCGCGACATTCGGATTGCCACGGAAGGTGGTGTCGGACAATGGGAGCGTGTTTGTGTCAAGGGAGGTACTCGATTTCTACCAACGGAACAGTGTGGAGCCTGTGACAAGCGCACCATACCATCCGGCTACCAACGGCCAGGCGGAGCGGATGGTCCTTGAATTGAAGCAAGCACTTCAAAAAGACAAAGTCGGCAGCTTGTTAGTAAGACTGGCAAGATTCCTCTACAAGCAGCACACCACTGTCACATCCTCCACCGGGAAAACACCCGCGTTGCTAATGTTCGGCCGTGAACTGGCATCAAACATAAGCCGAGTTACACCAGAACCAGAAACATGCAACCAAAGAGAAGGCGAGGAAGGAAGAGAGGTGACGACCCCTTCACGCCGCTTTGTTGAAGGGCAACCTGTGTTTGCTTTAAATTTTCGCGGAAAACCGAGGTGGCCAGAAGGAACACTACTCAAGCAGCTCGGTCTTCGATCCTGGCTTCTCCAAATGGCGTTTGGAGAAATCCGCAGACACGTCGACCACATTCGAAGACGACTATCTGGAATTACGCCTCAAACATCCGGGCCCCATAGTCTCTTGGCAAGAGGCTTATGCGAAACGATGCCACCAGCAGCGTGGTTCACAGCAGCAGCAGCTGAGGCCAGTCCTGCCACTCCGACTGTGGCTGCTGAGGAGCCGCCAGCAAGACTACCGGCACAGCATTCAACCGTTGCTGCTGAAGAGCTGCCTCCGTTTCTACCAGTACAGTCTCCAGAAAGAGCTGCACCGGATGTTCCCGTCCAAGTTGATCGGCGCACCAGCTCTCGGGCTAGGCGCCCACCTTCAAGATATGGAGACGCCATCTAAGGGGGAAGATGTGTTGCGTACCAAGCAACCAAGCTGCCGCCCACACAAACCGGGCAGCGCGAGCCATGCTCTCGAGCAAGGGTATGCGCGAGGCAGCAAGCCATTGGAACTGATCTGGGCGCCATACCGGTCCTGCCCGTTCCGTAGCAATAAAGAACTTAATGAATTTAACAGGGCCCCACCCTCGCCTATCCTTGTTTTCCTACTCGCCGTTTATCCCGAAACAGGAAAGAAGGAAATACCCCCCTCCCCCCTTCTCATATGCCGTAGAAGATTAGCAAAGTTTAGTCCAGAAACAGTCAGTAATCCCTCAAAGAAATGTAAAACCCGTGCCTCCTCTGTTTCCCAATGCCTCCTTCTTTAGAGTCACCCCCTCGCCCTGTCCCTCGGACTTGAACTGCCCTAAGCCTTAGGTGCGGTGACAACTACGTGCTCGTCGAACCAGTCATGCGTCTATCTGCTCATCCAGTGAGTTTTGTGGTATGTCTTTCCTCTAGCTGTTCTGAGAAAGATTTGTATTCAGAGTGCATTGATTACCACGTTTCCCGGCCCACTATTTTGGCTGCAATATCGGGAAGTAGCTCTTTTAGCTCTGAATAGACTTCACGTTTCACTTAGTGTTTATCAATGAATTGCCTGTTTTGCCTTCTCAGCAACCGTGTCTAAGAGATAATGGAACATGGAGGCCTCTGAGCTCTACCTGTTTGCTTAAAGGAAAAGGTTGCGGAACCGCACTCAAGAGGAGTACACATCCAAGCGAAGCAAGCAGCGCTGCACCATCAGCTTGACGCTTTTGTCAGAAGACAAAATGAAAACATTCAACACATTTCTAAGAGAAGCAGAAGCTACCCAGAAGGGTGACTCAGTAAGCATTATAATCAAAAGTGGCCAACGGTCCCTCTTCAAGATACCATAGAATCTTCGTGCGGTTCCTGTACAAACGTAGGACGGGTTCGCAACAATATGTGTGTCACCTTTAGGGTTTTGTGACACTCACGGACTCTCAGAAATGTTGAAACAGTGCAAGGCCAAAAAGCAAGTAGCCCAGAAGCTTGATAAAGTGACACCCTATGGCTTTAGTTCTAATATTCCCTGCAAGTGTAATGAGCATTCCTTGATACTTTGGTCATGTTCCAGACTCCCTTCTTCTCAATGATCCCGTAGCTCTTGATCTTTTGACGAAATTAATCTTGTCAACAACTGTGGTCAGGTACGCCCAAGATTTGGTCAACTCAAAATACACATTCTTCGTTCAGTCCTTCAATAATAACGCACCGATTTATTTGGACAAACTAATCCACTGCAAGAATGAAACCTACAACTTGAGGCAAAACATCGCACTCCTTGGCTGGAACGAACTATCTCAGGCGAACTCGCACGTCAGTTTATCACAATGAAGACGACCGGCACTCGGACAGGCTACAAGGAAAAACGAGTCTGCTCAAAAAATGATTTCAGCAAATTCACTTAACTTCAATCATATTATAATATAGATTGGCTGTGCTTATTTGTTTATTTTTATTTTTTGCAGATTCCTGAATATCATCAGTGACCTGCTGTGCCAAACCGTGTTCATAAAAATGTGAGCGTCGCACCATCTGCCGCATGAACACGAACGCTGTTCGGAGCCCAAATTGCATTCATTCAGCTCGTCCCCCAATAGTACTCTTTTCTAAATTTCCCAAACACCAAGAAACATGCTGTAGAAGTAAGACCACGTGTGCTCCTTTCTCTCGCATTATCTGCATACAAGATTGGACATAAATAACTAAAACTAGGAGAAGGAGTCGGCAAGCGCACGTTCAGTGTTTTATTGAAATTAAAGCTTCGCTTTAAGTAAAAAAAGAAAAGAAAAACGCGCTGCAGACGCAAGTACGTGCAGTGTATGTACCTACAATCAGACAGGATGTTTCTAGACGTTGAACAGCCAGTGTAATTTAGCAGCACAGGCACAGTACCCTTCTGCATACACGATTGCTCTCGTACGCGAATTTCACTGGTGCGCGAGCACGTCAGTAACGGAACTTCCGTGCTGTTTTGTACGGAGTATTTCCGTGCCAAGGCTATTCCTGCGCTTGAGCTTGAGCATACAGGCGTCACGCTTCAACGCTGAATTGGCTACATGCGAAACTTTTTGGAGGTCTATAACATTGCGTGAGAGTCCATGTTGGTTGTTTCGAGTTTTATAATCCGTCATAGAGGTCTATAAAAATCCATGACACTTCAGGTGCCGCAAAAGATGTAGCCCATTTAACCAGAGACTGAGCCAACTCATGATCTGATTGGCCGATCGCTGATACGTAATTACACAAAATTATACTTTGCACAAATAAGCGATTTCCGAAAACTCCCAAGCTCCAAGAAGCATTCTGGTTTTGTAGTTACACGTGCTACATCTGGTGATATCTGCGGCCGGACAAGGTATCCCAAAGGATTGTTCACACGCAAAAAAGAATGCCCCCAAAGATAACTTAAGGGAGGTAATAAAAAGTGACTTTCGGCATTTTGATTTCGGTGTTTTCATTTTCGGCGTTTTAATAATACGTCATTTTAATTTTCAGCATTTTGAAGGGCACCCGGATAGATGTATGACCGGTTCACCGAGCAGGTGGCTCTCATCGAGCTCTCTGCTTAGGGGTAAACGAAGTACTTCCTTCAAAAATACTCTTTAGCCAATAACAAAAAAAAAAAAAAAGCTTTTAAAGGGCGATTTACAAAAAAAAATGAAAAAGAAAGATATAGCCTGAGTATTGTACGGGTCAAGCCCATTTCCTGCCCGTCTGACTAAATTCTTTCATTTCAAGTTCGAAGCAAACTATTGTGGAACTCGGTCGGGTTAAAAGACGCTTAAATGGCCAGCATGCGAACAAAGAGCAAAATTGTTGTTTTTATGTTTATAAAGCTGGAAGTTAGTCTGCCTCTGAGGGACGTAAAATAGCGAGAGAGAAATGGGGGGAGGAAAAATAACGAAAAGAGGGAATCTTCTGCCTGACAGAAGATATTTCTGCGCGTCGGCCTTTATGCGCTAATAATTTATAATAACAATAGTAACCTTCATTTTGACGTCTCCACAAACAACTCATGGTCTTCTGTGTGGTACTCATAACATAAAACACAACTTTAGAAGAAAAAAAGCGCATTATGCTTTTTTTGAAAGACTGCATGCCCTCTGTTGGTAGCCGTAGAATCCCTGCAGAATGGCGGACTAAAACCGTAACGTCACGGAATAGTTTATGCCTTTGGTCGGATTAGAAGGCCAAAGGAGACCCGCAGACGTAGGTGATGATGGCAGTGGCGTCGCACTTTCGACGCTGTTTGATTGGCTCGTGGGCTTCTAGAGTTTTGCCGCGCTTTTAACGTTCGCTATCTTATGGAACGACTTGCGCTTTCCACGATATCTGGTGTTCCGCCATTGTGCAGTGGTTCCGACCTTCTAGTAATCGGCATGGGACTTTCGAAAAGGGTATATTGCACTGGTGTGAGTCCACGGTCGGTACCCCGGGTGCAGTATCGTCGCTTTCAAAACGTCAGGAGCCCAAGAAGGGCAATGCGGCTCAGACTCATTTTATTTTATTTTTACTTGTCGCCGACTCTATAGGAAGAAGCTCCAGCATGAAAATTCATAACATGAGTTTGTTTCTAGAATATTAAATTACTGTCTCTAACGTTAACTAAGTTACAGGTACAACTGTCTTTAATTAACGAAAATAGGTTACTTTCGGATTTATCAGAACGGCACAAAAAGGGGGTAAAATCATTTATACGCTGTTCTGTTTGCTAAAGACCAGCATAGCCAATTATTGTAATCTACAAATCGGGCTTTCCTCACGTAATTACGCGAGTTAAAGTTATCTCGATTAATTGTAATGACCTCTGAGGCACTGAGAAGAATGTTCCAGGCGTCAGAAATCTAGCTTTCATTATATATGTTAAAATATTACAATCAGAGATTCGCGATTCGCTCAGATACTTCTACATCTGCTGTGAAACCTGAAACGTCAGAGGGGAGTAGAAGACAAAACAAGGGTCTCAACATAAACAAAGCTTGTCATATATTTGGATTTGAGAACGAAACTGCTTTAAAGAAGCTCTAATTCCTTTTGTGATCAAGTAGGAAATCGTGGCACCTTTAGCTAATTAGAAACATCCTACAGAAATTAAAAAAAAAGTGGTAGCATTTTTATGGACACCGCTCATGCCATATATATATGTTTTTTTTTAAATAATCGCACATTTATGTTTCAATATTTACGGAAATCAGAAAAATAGGAACTATCGCTCTATTAATGAATCTCACACTTAACAGTACTGATAAAAAATATTACCTGATTTTTACTTTAGGACAAGTTGATTCAAATGCACGCGTGTGGGAAAGGGATACTGAACAGAAATTTGGAGCTCACAAAACAAGGCTGGAGCAATAGGCGGGTCCGCTGCTAAACCCCCAAAAAACGTCACGTATACAGCAATATAACTAATGTTTGGCCGTATTTTTGGAAAAGAAGTGCCTGATTGAACACGGCCAAGGTTTGCCGACGAGACCTGTCACGTCACAATTCTCATTCCCTCTACTCTTCGCTTCGTACCCTCGCGCAACGCCTCCTAGACTTCGCATTGCCGAAAGAGAAGGCCATTGGGGCAACGCTAAAGCGGGGAGGAGAAGGCAACACCCGGGTGTTTACCGTCATAGCGACCAGGAATTATTGATCGAGCTTGTTCATTTCCTGAAATGCACGCTGTCCACACCATTTGGCTCAGGAAGTTGATTTTCGTAGTCTGGTAAATTACAGCTGCATAAAATCATTGATGAAAAATGAAAGAACGTGGTAGCTGTAAAACGATGTCTCGTGATAGGTATAGTTTACTTTTAAGCAAGAAATTGTGAATGATATAATTATAAACGCAAGATGGATGATTTATGAAGAATACTTGCCAAAAATTACACGGTAAAGGATGATTGAAAACAGCGTTGCACATCACAGTACCAACAAGGCTGACGAGTTAAATGCATGTAATAACTGCATTCTTGCTTGAAACTTAGCGGTGTATTTAAGAGCAAAAACTACTGGTCCGATATTCCTTTTGGTATTGAGTTCTCATTTCTGAATACATTTTATACCAGGACTTTATTTTATTCTGAAGAAGAGTTTACATCGTTTTGCAGCACGAATCGCCTGCTATGTTTCATATATCCTCCAATTGAAGGTTGAAGATTTACCTTCCAATAAAGGTTTTTGAGCTTATACCGCAACATTAACAGGATGATATTGAGTTTTTCTTCCCATGCCTACAAAAAAGTATGCAGGTTTCTGATTAGCCAGTGATGTAGTCATGAAAGCTGGGTTGCAAATACAGTGGTGTGGCAAATGTATTTCCTTTGTTTGATCAGATAAATGTCACATCACATGAACTTCTTGTGTCTGGCAGCAGTCAGTTCGACGAAGACTCTAAACATCTCTCTCGATACAAAACATAGGGATCTCCAATGGCATTTGCTTTTCTTGGCACCACCAAAACCTCAGAAATCAATTTCCTACAAGAATGCTACGCAACGGACGTCTCTCCAAGGATATCTCTCCATGATGTGAAGCTCGCACACCTGGAAAACAAATTGGCCTTATAAGTGTCCGCAATTTGTGAGTAAACAAAAAGGACGGACAAGGACGGACAAGGACGGACATCCGAAAGATGTCCGTCCTTGTCCGTCCTTTTTGTTAATTCTTTCTGTAACAAGTCATCAAAACCAACGCGCTCACGTTAAACTATAAATTTGTGAGCACTTTTTATTTGCTTCCCACGTGTCACACGAAACACAGATGTACCAATGAATATATTCGTGCACGAACACGTGATGTCAACATTTTTTCACGTTCACGTTTTTCACCCGGATTAATCTGATTTTTTACACGCCTGCTTTTTTTTTTAATGCTTTACAGCATAAAAAGGAGAAGAAAAAAACGGAGGAAAATCTGCGGTTTCTTAGACATAGTAATAGAATAATTTGCTTAATAAAGTAGCCTTTAACCTGGCCACCTGGCACAGCCCTCGACGTCATATCCGTCGGCAAGGGGCATTTTACGGGAAGGACTGGCTCTCTATGATCAGGCTGTCAAAGTACCGGTCGCATCTTGACTCCTCGACGTAAGCTGTCCAACGTAACTATTTATTACGAACGGACTTTGAGCACATTGAGCCGTTTCTGAATGACGCCCAACTGGATGCCAACCGATGTCATTCATTTGACGGAAGCTCAGAAGACATCGGAAGCGGCTGAACCTGTACGAGAGACCCGGCAAATCAAAACAAAGAGTTCTTAACCTGGTGCGTTGAGACTCAAGCAGTTTTACAGCGGAGGGCTCTTGTGCACGATTGCCTCAGGTCACCCTCTTGGAGGAACGTTGACACCTGAAATTTTTCGGTATTTTTTTAGTTGCCGCAATGTCGCGTAGCGCAACATATGTTCGGCATGTCGATCCGCCGAACAAATACGAGCCCGCGAAAGTTTTAAAACAAGGCAGGGCAGACGACGCGTGGAGAACAACAAAGACACAGTGCAAACAGCTACGATGTCTCCTCCCGATTTGAAAAGCTACGCATGCGCAGTCGGTGAATCGGCACGCCACCGGCCACCGGGGCCATGGCCTTATCTCTCGGCCATCTTTGCATCCCGAATCGCAAGCGCTGAGGAATTCCTAGTCTATACTCTATCTCCCTAAAACCGCACATTGGACGCAAAGGCAATGCTGGGTGCGGGGAGAAAGGGCAAGCTCTAGAAAGGCCGGGACAGAGAAGTGGGAAAAGGGGGTGAGGGGAGAAAGGGCGAGAATTAGGAACGTTGTGGCGGAGAGGAGGTTTCGCTTTTCCTCCGAAGCCCGCCTAGTGCTTTCCCTTTCTGCGTCCACTGCACAGTTTTAGTGCGACAGAGTATAGGACGTGTTGCCTCGTGAAGGCGAGCCGAAGAGAGGAGGAAAGAAGCAAGGCCGCTTCTCCTCATCTTCCACTGTTATAGGAGGATCGTGACGTCAGAGTCCTCGCTTGATCGCGCCCTTTTCCAAAAATACGGCCATCCTTTTGAGATATCGATGTATCGGTGATGTTTTGCATTAACAGCGCAAAACACAAGGATACAGAGGAGAGAAATACAAACAGGACAAGGCGGTATCAAATTTCTTATTTTGAAAACACGCGGGTATGGGGTCTTCTTTGTCTTGCATTGTGGTGTCGCTTCTTTTTCTTTTATTGTGGCCAACTAGCCCAACTGTCTAGTCTTGTATGTTTTAGACTTTCTATCGTCCCTTCAACGTTTTGCGTCCCTATATTGCGAAATTGAAATTTTGGTTAAACTACATCTAACGCACTTTCGGACACATATGGAAAAGAGAGAATTAACCTACAATACCGGGTCTCCCAAGTAGCGGCCAGACTCTTTAAATCGACCGCGAAATTCGGTTTCTTAACCTATCGCGCTACGATTTTGTGCAGCGTTGCCCACAGATGGTGCATTTTTTTTTTTTGTAAAATTTGGAAAGAGCAAACTTACCTGTGGAAAAAAGTAAAAAAAAAAAGAAAAGAAAAAGGCTTAGCTTCTATGGAAACGCAGGGATGCCACCGGTCCTCAAACAATACGGCGCCGTTTCTCACGGGAGACAAGAGATGGCGCAAGCGGTGGCGACGCCAACTGCCGCCAATGAACGAGCATACTGCACCGAGAGCCGGCGTCATTAGCAGACGACATAAGTACCGCGAAAAAAACAGTCAAAATAACCCGACAAACCATTTTTTAATTGATTATGTGTCCATTCAATGTGTTTTATTAGTAAGGATGATAAAATTATACATTGGCAACTGATATAAAAAAAAAAAGCTCGCGCCGCTGTTGAGTCGAATATATTGTCTGCTAAAGACGCCGGCTCTCGGCGCCGTATGCTCGTTCGTTGGCGGCAGTTGGCGTCGCAACCGCTTGCGTCATCTCTTTCTCCCGTGCGAAACGGCGCCGTATTGTTTGAAGACCGGTGGCTTCTCTGCGTTTCCATAGAAGCTAAGCTTTTTTCTTTCTTTACTTTTTCCTCGGGTAAATTGGCTCTTTGCAATTTTTACAAAAAAAAAAAAAAGCATCATCCATGGGCAACGCTGCACATAATCGTAGCTGGATCGGCTAAGAAACCGAATTTCGCGGTCGATTGGTATATTTGCGAATCTTAACTCTGCCAATGACTGGGCGTGAATTCAAATCTAAACTGGCAATATCGTGTGTGAGATCTGGCATTCAAACAGGTTGCGAAGTTTTCCGGTTCTGCAAGTGCAGGGCCAAAGGATATCGAGACCCACCTTTTAATCTTCTTTTCAAGACGACCAGCATCGATAGGATCTCTGCGGGCGCTTCTGGTCAAGACCTTGAGGACGCCAATACGTGTCCGTAAACGTTCGAGAGGAACGCGTTAGCCGCCTGGCATCTTCAGAAAGGCACAGAGGCAAGGAGTGCCTCGTACACATAGTCCTTGAAACATAATTTAAAAAAAAAATATTGCTTCAGAAATATACTATTCTCTTTTTTTCTTCGCAAAGCGTACACTGAGCTTAACTTACCACGCAAAGTTTTTTTTTTTTTGTCCAATATTGAGCAGACATTTGTGACAGGTAATTTAATGGACAACTCCGGTCAATATATTTGAATTTGGAATAACGACTGTTTTCAGCTAAAGCAGTGTCCTTGAATTACAAGGCATTTACATTTATAATTTTTTTTAGATATTGTGCGTAATTTTATGAATATCACTGCTCAAAATTTGGTTTCAGGTGTCTACGGCAAAACCGAAACTATCTGCTAGAGGGATGGCAACACTGATCATCAGCCATTGGGCCGCCACGTGACGTCTCAAAGGTGCTGTGGTACGCGGTACAGCGATAAAGTTATTACAACAAACGCTAGAGGTTCAGGTGGCGCTAGTGTGCTGTTGCATTTTGAAGCAGACAGCAAGCAGTCCTAAATTTGACTTCCGGTAATGCATTTCTATAAGAAAACGCAAATGCGTTTTCTCTTCGCGCTCGATTATTAGTGCCAATTTTGCTTAGTGTTGTGAATGTTTTACAATCGGGTGTACAAAAATGTGTGTCAGAGCGTTTTTCTTTAGAACTCATGCCGTTGAACACTTAGCTGAAATAGCCCAATTCACATGTATAATACGTGTTGCTGTCGCAGACTGCTTTTATAGAGCACTTATGTACGCATATTGTCAATGTTGAAGCACACAAAGTGAATCAGCTTGACAAAGCACCAAAAGAATGCTAATATATGCCAAGACAAGCAATCAAAACAGTAAACAAGAACGAAGCATGGAGTTATGGAACGAAGAACACGGACAAACTGTGCATTAGTAACAAACTGCGTTTCCGACATCTGAATGCTATTACAGCTTGAATAAACCCTACGCACTTTTTAATTGTTCTTTTAGAGCGGAGCTCTTATGCGCTGGTTTGAGTGTTGAGCGGTGTCGGTGTAACCGCACGCTGCATTATGGGATGTGTGACGTTAAGAGGGTTATACTCATGATGGTAACCCCCCTGAGGGTTACCACCGGGTAACCCTCACGGGGGCTATGCTACTCTCATGGTTGTTACATTACCCACGTGGTGTTAGGGTAACCCTCACGAGGGTTATTCTCACAAAAGTAGCCCTCACGGGGTTAACCTTGTGAGGGTAACCCCCGCGAGGGTTACCCTCGTGAGGGTAGCGTAACCCCCGTTAGTTTCCCCCTCACGGGGGTTACCCTTTTCAGGGTAACCCTTATGGATTAACCCTCAGGGGGGGGGGGTTACCCTTACGAGGATAACCTTCATAATGATAACCCTCACGAGGGTTATCCTCACTAGGATAACCTCAGCGAGGGTAACCCCCATGAGGGTTACCCTCGGGACGCCACGTGTAACGTCATTATTGGGAAGACGTGACGTGGGAAATCACATTACGTATGACGTCACACGTGACGTCCACGCATCTGACATTGCCAATAATGCCGCTAAATATAGTGGGAAGGAGGAGGCGCACACCCTTCCCTCTGTAGACTCTCCTCCTCCTCCTCAAAAGCTGCGCTCCAATTCGGTGTTACAGAGTATTTTAAACGCCTTTCATGTTTTTTTTTTGCCAGAATTGATAGCGTGTATTGACATATCGCGCTGCACAACCTAGACCTGGGCCACAATATGTGCTAACTTAAACATCGCTCAGTAATAAAAAAACACATTAACTATAAAATTACACTTTTACAATGTGAATAAAGCTACATATAGTACCCGTTACGAGTAAAGACGCTACGCTGATTTCTATTATTCCTGGTGAAGAGAAAATTTTACGTACGTTTTCCTATAGGAATACACAGGAAGACTGAAAGAGTAGACTATTTGATGTCTGCTTCAATTTGCAACCGGAAGTCCCATAGACACTAGCCCCAGCTGAGCCTCTAGCGTTTGTGTTAATAACTCTTTGGGTACAACCACTCAACCACAGCTCCACCGCGACGTGGATGTAACAAAGATGCTGCGTCAGTGTTCCCTGGCTAAAAGGTAACCCGCTTGCCGCCCGCTAAAGAGCAGCAGGTCGCATCTTTAAAATCAATCTTAGTGGAGTACGCGGTTTCACTTTGACGTAATATTGTGTTGGCGCAAAGCCACACAGCTCGCCGCACGCGAGGACGACCATGTGCACTACTTCATTGGAGGCGATTGATTTTCACCCCCGTTAGGGGAGACAAAAAAAAAAAAAGATCGACGAAGAAGAAGAATAAAGGCAGTTGAGATCTGGTACGCAAGCTTTCAGGTTGTTCTCTCTCGGGCCTCGCTCGCCGCCTCAAAAATATTTTGGCTGTAATCATATTTCGGGCCACTAAAGCGGCACCAGTCCTTTATTTTGGTTTCGTTTTCGATAAGAGTTGCGCTTTAGTGCGTCTCTGATTGTATCATTGAAATGTTCCACGTGCAGTATTCAACCAGAAAATCTTAAATTCTGTTTGCTTCTTTTGTCACACATGTAGCCTTTCCGACTTTTACACAGATGAATTGTATACATCATGATCACGTCATTATATCTAGATACTAATACAATTTTAGAGCCCTCTGTTCTTATCCTAGATTATGGGCTATAACAACTATGTAATGGACCCACTGAAATAATGAAAAAAAAAAAAGTTCTAAACATTTCAGTTTTGCTCTATGTTTAATAGGGGTGCTCATCGCTAGGCCTTTATAACTGATAAATCAGTGTACTAAAGATCAATTACGGGATTGCACAAATCTTTAAAAAATAACGTCGTTCCGAGCTTTTAGAACTTCGAACAATGCATATTTGAATGTTTTTTATGAATTTTAAAGCCATTTACGAAAGTCGTAATGCTAACATTGAAGCCGAAGTGAGAAGGAGAGAAGCAAGGTCGCTTCTCCTCATCCTCATCTGTTCTAGGAGGATCGTGACGTGACAGTCCTCGCTTGATCGAGCCCTTCTTTTCCAAAAATATGGTCATACGTTTGAGATATTGATGTATGAGTGATGTGTTGGAGTTTGTAGCGTACCCTTCAACGTTCCGCGACCTTATATCGCAATATTCAAATTTTGTTTCAGCATTCATTTAACGCACTCTCGGGCACCTATGAAACAGAGAATTAAACACACGATACATTCGCAAATATTAATTCTGTCAATAACTGGTCGTGAACTCGAAGTCTAAATTGGCAATAACGTGTGTGAGATCTGGCATTCAAACAGGTTGCGAAGTTTTCCGGTTCTGCAAGTGCAGGGCCATCTTTTCTTCTTTTTTTCAAGACGACGCGCATGGATACGATCGCCGCGGGTGATTCTGGTCAAGACCTTAAAGGAAGCCGATACGCCTCCTTAAACTTTCGAGCGAAACTCGCTAGCTGCCTGCTTCTCCAGAAAGGCACAGAGGCAAGAAGTGCCTCGTACAGATGGCCCTTTAAACAGGGTACATGAAAAATAGTGTTCAAGAAATATCTTTTTTTTTTTTTTGCGATGCGTACAGTGAGTTTAAATTATCACGTTAGGTTTTGTTTTTGTTTTTTTCTTTATTTTGCTTAATATTGAAAAGAGACTTATGACATGGAATTTAAGAGGCAACTTCACTTCGGTCTATATTTTTGAATTTGGGATAACGAATGTTTTCAGTTAAGCCAGTGTCCCTGAATTACGAGGTATAATCTTTTTTTTTCAGATATTGTGGTTAACTTTATGAATATCACGGCTTAAAATTTGGTTTTGAGCTTCTACGGCAAAACCGTAACTATTTGCTCGAGGGATGGCAACACTGATCATCAGCCGTAGGGCCGCGACGTGACATCACAAGGGTGCTGCGGTACGCGGTACAACCGATCAACTACAGCTCCACCGCGACGTGGACGTAACAAGGATGCTGCGCCAGTGTTCCTCGACTAAAAGCTAACCCGCTTGCCGCCCGCTAAGGAGCAGCAGGTCTCACCTTTGAAATCGATTTTTGCGGAGTACGCGGTTTCCGTTTGACGTAATATTTCGGCTGTGATCATATGTCGCGCCACTAAAGCGCCCCAGTCATTTATTTTGGTGTCGTTTTAGACCGGAGTTGCCCTTTGGTGTGTATTCAGCTAGAAAATACTCGAGTATGTTTGGTTCTTTTGTCAGACATGTAGCCTTTCCTACGCAGATAAAGTGTATACATCCCGTCGTTATATCTAGATTTAATAACATTCTACGATGGTCCCCGATCAGGCCTTCGCGAACACGATATTAATAAATGAATAATCTGCGCCCAAATAGTCCGCACGTCTTACATTCACCCCACATTGCCCGCCACGAGAACTTTGGGCCCCAGGCAGAACACCAGCGGCCATGCTTATCAAAACATGGAGTTATTACAATAAACGCTAGAGGCTCAGGTGGCGCTAGTGTGCTGTTGCATTTTGAAGCAGACAGCAAGCAGTCAGAAATTGAGTTCCGGTAAGGCATTTCTATGGGAGAAAGCGAGTGCATTTTCTCTCTGCGCTCGATTATAACAGCAAATATCAAGAATAATTTGTACGTACTAGGCACATTGGAACATTTCTCAGTCACTCAGACAAAATATTAGGTGAGTTACAGCATTTTTATTTAAAATTCGTTTCATGAAAAACGGTGCTAAAAGCGCTTCGTACGTGTATTTATGTGCACTGTCAGACACTGTTAGCGCGAACACGGCGTCGTCGCTTTCCAGCATGGGGTATATACGTGCCAAACGAACGACGGACATGTGGAAAACCAAGAGAGACGGCAAGAACTACGCAGTAACACTGGATAAGTAACTCCTTGTGCATGCGTACGATCAAAATAAATTGAAAGCCACGTAATATAGTCAGATTTGCAATAAATAAGTACCGCTTTATTCTTTCTGCTCATGAATATGTGCGAAGATTCTTGTTCTGGGTTCAAATCATCACCTGCACGCTCCAAATCTTTGCGAATAGGGAGAAGCTAGAGTACCCGACATAGGAAATAATAAAAAGACACACCTTTCGTAGCTCACGTGTTTTATTTTTTTGCGTTCGAATGTTTTTTTTTTTTAACCGATCGTAAAGATGCACGACGGAGTCATTTTAATCCAATGACAGGACGGGCATATTAGCAATATATAAGCACCACCGAAATGCTGGCTAGCCTTGAACACACTCTACATTCCTTTCGATCGTTAGTTCGCTTAGAATCGTCGCTCGTTTTTAGATACCTTCCATGCAACAGAGGTTTGAGCCTGAAATAGAGCGAAGATTAACATCGTTCAGTGGTAAAGAAAAATGCTGTAACTAAAGCAATTACACTTTCACAATACCAATGAAGTTACATACTATACGGTACAACCGAAATAATAAAAAGTTATTCATGTTATTTTCCGGCGAAGAGACAAAATTCACGCGCGTTTTCCCATAGGAATACACAGGGAGGCTGGAAATGTAGACTGCATGCTGTCTGCTACAATTTGCAACCGGAAGTCCCGTAGAAACTAGCGCCAGCTGAGCCTCTAGCGTGAATTGTAATAACTCTATGTATCAAAAGATGAGAGCGCAATAAGAGAATACAGCACCGGAGCTCGCCGACTCCAATGTTGTTTCATGTGCTCCTTCTGTTAGACGAAGCAACACGTGTATTTATTTGACACACTTCGAGTTATGAATTGGCTCTGGTATCTTATGAAAAACAAAAACTGAAATTTTGAGTCCTCTTTGGTTACGTAAAACAGTTGTTTCTTCATTACATTGTCTCGGTCTTGTTCCTGTCACCTCATAGTAAGTCCACCTTCAGGGTGTAAACTTATCGCCAGGGGGATATGCGAATGTAATAAAAAAAATTACAAAGATTCCTAAAATCGAGAAGTTTGCCTGTTTTTTCTAGCGAACTACTGACACACAATTCACAATATTGAGGATTAAATAGAGGCCATACAAACAATTGATTACATTTATTAACGTTGATTCTTCGTAGAGAATTATACTTTCTCAAGGATGCAAAAAATTGGGTTTTTTTAGAAGCTTAATCTTAAACTTGAGAAACCTTCAATTTTTACGATTTTTAAGTGATGATACCAAAGGAGATAATGAGAACACCTAAAATAGTTTAATATTTGATAAAGAGCTTGTTTTGCGCTTTCCATGAACATACAGATTATAAATATACTCTAATGGATTTAATTTTCGTGAGGACCTCTTTTTTGGAATTTCGCGAATTGCCGACGATTTGCGAGAAATAGGTCCCGCACATAAGTTTACGAATGGTAGCAAACACTTAGCATATAACCCCAATTCGCAAGAATTAGAGCCCGCGAAAAAATTCCAAATTGTAAGCTTTGGCATGATTCGCGAATATTCGATTCCGCCGAAAATTAAATCGTTTACAGCAGATCGCAGCCTGTCAAATTTTATAAGAACTCGCCCTGGAAGGTAAGTTTTCGAATTTCTGAAGAATAGTGTTAAAATACTAGAAGCATTTTAATAAATTAAGACCTCTTAACGGGGCCCACAGAGTAACATACAAAAATTAAAATAACGTAGAGTCAAAAACTACGAGAGGAGTGTGAGTAAAACATGCATCCATCGACAGTTAATAAAGGCGGTCCTTTCCACCTCTGCCGCTTTTGCGCACGAGAACAAATAAATATTGGAGCGGAGGCTTAGGCAATTCGTTTAGGTAGATATTTTCCTATCAAATATTTCTTTTTCGTCAAAATTAAAACGCTGGCTCTTTGAGACGTCACCAAGCCTTCGCAATCCCAGCGCCTCTTTCCGTAATGATCTCAGGACGTCACGTAGATTGAACGTCCGTTTCTTCGGCTTTCGATTAGGCCTGATGAACTAAACGTTAACCCCGCAGATGTAAATGGGAGGGCAATGTTACACTTTTAAAGGTCGTGTAAGCAGTGACTTTAATGTTTGTATTCTTCAAGTGCAGTCGACCACGCGAAGCATACTGGAAAACGTTTAATACATCACAGGGTTAACAGGACTATCAGGAAAGCGTACCTGACAAAGCTGTGCCTGCTTGATAAAAACGCCTTGACATCCTCTTCAAATTATCCTTCGTTTCTCCCTAGAAAAGACGTGTTATCCTGAACTTACAGTCTTGAGACTGTTCATCGCAACTGGAAACGAGCTACATCGGGCC
This sequence comes from Ixodes persulcatus, assembly GCA_013358835.2. Classification (NCBI taxonomy): domain Eukaryota; kingdom Metazoa; phylum Arthropoda; class Arachnida; order Ixodida; family Ixodidae; genus Ixodes; species Ixodes persulcatus. The sequence goes on from JABSTQ010008878.1 coordinate 57,317, forward strand.
CTGGTAATATCTCGATACCTCGAATTTAGAAGAAAATTAATTATCCAGGAATATAATGTCTAGAACTTCTATCTCGATGAAAAAATACAGGCGCAGTATTTGTGAAACATTGTTGCGACATATTTCAGTTGTTGTACGGTCGAAACCTGGTACATTACCTAAAGACAAATTACTCAAATACTTTTTAAAGAGCCATCTGGATTACATAAATGGGTTGAATATACTAAGCACCTTTTCAATAACGTAAATAGCCTGGGCGTATCGCTCAATTCAATACATATTGGCACATCTCAGCAAAGCGGAGACGTGTTTGTAAAGAGCCGAAAGCAAAAATATATGTTTTGGCGGCACCTTTCATGTCAGCATCACGCGCGCATTGAGGAAAGCGGTTTGGAGAACGGACTGGTGTTTATATTAAACACGAAGGCGGACAAATATTATTCTGAGGACAATATAAGAACTATCAGTGAAAGCTGATTTTTTTTTTGTGGTACACCTTTACTACAAGTTACATCACGCATACAAAGCAGGGGTAATGAACTTGAAGGCCGAATGTGGTAAAATGAACACATAGTGACTAACGCACACTCGATAATATGGCATTCGTTATTTTACTATTAAAAGGCTTAAAACGCTCGAACAAAACGAGAAAACAGAAGAAACAATGAGAGGAGAAACTCTAACTCTCAAGTGATTTTTATTTGAAATTATCATCGCATTATGTATACACACACTCCTGTGTTCTAGCCGCATCAACAACCATTCACAACTTCTACAAACAACCGTCCATAAATTTCACTTCTTTTAGAAGTAAATAAGTAGATGGGGCGCTAACGCAAATGTCACCTGTCATTTTGATAAAAAAAACGCGTAGTGTCTTTCTCGGTCTGTTATTTCGCATTTTCTAAAATATTTCTCTACGCCAAGCTGGTTTATAGCCACATCGCCCACAGTGGTTAGGAAGATCTTGCCCCGCAATGTTGAGCACACAATAATGTTCCTGTGCTCTATCATTAAACCAGCACATAGTTTAAAATATGTAAACTTTCCCGCAGCTAAGCGGTATCTTATATACGACATTCGTGCAACATTGAATCTACTGCACCGCGTGTTTATTAGAACAAAGTGATATTTTTCTGCCTTGTTAGCATCTCGCAGATTTAGGACAGTCTACATGGAACCGAGAAAACACCGTAAACTTCATATCTACCGGCTATCTTTTTAATATTATGCAAACCTTCGTGCACTTTCATAAAAGAAGGGTGTAGACATGCGCCGTTTTGTCCCATAATAATATTATGCACCTCAAAACTTCAGTTCGATGTACATCTCACTGACGTCAAAGAAACGGCCCCACTTTTTACGAGGTGCTTGATAAAGGTGCGATAGAATCGATTACCCAGCTATAGTTCGTATCGAAGATTACAGAAAGAAAGACAACACTGAGGTTTTGCAGAAGGGCCAAGAAAACCCCGATTTCTTTTTTTTTGTAGTCAGTAACACTTTAGAGTAGCTCACGTTTTTAATAATATCAAGAGAGCGTCAACTGCCGGGCCGGCCAGCGCCTTGCAGCGGAGGGGTGCGCCAATACGGGCGAGATTTGGCGCATGCGCACAAAGCTCCTTCCGGAGGGAGCGTCGTCTGCTAGGCTATTCCGTTGAGCGCTCAGAGCCTGTGCCCCGTAGCAAAGGAGCGCAGTGCCCTGTTTGACATCATTGACTATCCAACGCCCACTTCTCTCTCTCTCTCTCTCTGTCTTTGTGTCTCTAATCTGTTGGTAGAGCAAAAGTCGGAAGAGCGAGCGCTGGCGTGATACTCATCTAACGTGGCATAAACAGTTGCGCAATGACGCGCGGTTTATGCTACGCCTGAGCAGTATGACTAATGAGGTAGACGGGCTTAGAGCGATAATACTGCAGATTGGCATAATTACGAACCAGCGCACAGGTAAACTGGCAGCTGAAAGTGACCCCCACCCGTCCGCCCCAATGTTGCTGATTTTAATGCGAAATCATTAGCTGTCTCATGGAGCGAGCTGACGTCATCAGTCTGAAGCGCGAAAACGGTAGATCGATTTCTTCGGTTCCATTGGCTGGCGCGCGTCGATGGGGCTCCTATTGGCCGCTGCGCTCGTCAGTTTCCACGACCACTCACCCCATGGCGCTGCGTGTCCATCAGCGCGGAGCGTCCAAGCTCACCAGGGGAACACACGCGCCGACCGGTGACGAAAAGTACGCAGCAGATGAAAACGGGAACGGACCGGGGAAGGGGGGGGGGGGGGGGGGGGGGGGAGCGGCTTGCATGCTTTCTCATTCACAACTCATAAGGAATGCTTAGGTGTACCTCGATCTTTTTGACCACTAGACATGTGACCTTAGAGTTTTTCGTCTAGATTTTAACAAAGTACCGTGTCCAGATGATTGCTCATTGATCGTTAATAACAGTAACCACGAGCTAAGTTATGTGTTTTTTTTTTGTAAGTACAAATGGTGCTTTTATGAAAAAGACTCGGGCAGCATCGCAATGGCTCCGGTTGATGCGGTTAGCTGTGGCGCTGTATTATGGGTTTTTATTGAAGCTATACACTGATTTCTGGGACTAGCAGTATTTAGAATAGTTTATTATGGTTTTACTGTGATCGCAATACAAATCTCGCCTCAGTTTTGCGTGAATGCCTCACGATTTGGTATGGTCACGTGTCTAGTGGTCAAAATTGCACAACATGGCGGCAGTCAGTTGGGGGGGGGGGGGCGGGTCACGTTTGCCTGGTGACCGGGAAATCAGCTTATTGCTCTAAGCCCCTCCACCTCGTTGAGTATCATAGAAGAGAGCGCTGTTCATATCTTTGTTTAAAGGCCGACGGTGACATTGGGAACTACAGCCGCGCACTCCATCGTTGTACATTGAGTAAAAGCTCTCTCTCTCTTTCCCTCTTTCTTGTTTAAAGGCGGTTAGTTTTGCCAGCAGATAAGGAGCAGGGGTTGTGTGTGGTCAACGGAATAGCCTACCAGACGACGCTCGCTTCGGAAAGAGCTTCGTGGGCACGCGCCTTATCTCTCCCGTGTCGCCGCACCACTCCGAGGCATGGCGCTGGCCAGCTTGGCGGTCGACGCTCGCTTGATAATATTAAAAACTATGGCCACTGTTCATTAGGTATTTTTATAACTTCTACAACTCGTATATCAAGCCGCTCGTGAAGGTTGGTACCTTTTGCTCCACGTCAGTGCGCTGTACGTCGAACTAAAGTTGTGGGGTGTCTTATATAAGACAAGGGGTGTAATAATGTACCCTTTATTTCAGAGAGTGGCCACTACTGAATTAGGTGTACTCGTCTTTTATCTTTGTTTGTCTTGTTACACAATTCTTTATTTACTTATCTATTTCTTTCCTCCCGTAGTGCCCGAAGGCATAAGAGAGGAAGGGACAAAGAGCAACAAAATAACATGCACGTAGAGAAATAGGCAAGGGAATGCAGAACAAACAAAGCATCTAAATATGTACACAAAACTAATTAGCGGCAGATAAGCGTAACACAAAACTGATAATTTGAATACAAAACAAGCTTACAAATGACATTTTTATATTCGCCGCTTTCGACTATGTTGGTGCGGGATGGCTATTCCGATCCACACATATCGTGTGTATAAAAGACTGATTAAAACTTGATGAGCAAAAAATGCGGATGCCTTCTTTAATTCGGTGATTGACAGGTGATGAGAGATAAGATCGTTGTGTTAAGAGATGCTGACGTAATAAAGGGATATGGTTGAAGACCTTATGAAATAAGCGAAACCGGGACACTTATCTGCAGATGAGAGGTCAGGCAGCCATAAAAATAATTTTCATTGTTGTCACCCTTGATGTGCGATGATAGTTATGCATTATGAAACGAACAGAACGGTTTCGAACGGCTTCTAGTGTTACTGCAAGAGTTTTAGCCAGATCCCAGATGGTTGCTGCGTATTCTAGCTTACTCCGAACAAAGTATTTATAAAGGAGCAGTTTTATGGGCAGCGGTGCAAGTGAAAATTTTCTTTTGAGAAAGCTGAGCATGCTGTTAGTGACATTGTTTACACATTGAATATGAGTATTCCACTTGAGGTTATTCGTTATGTGTACACCAACGTGTGTACATGAAGATATAAATGTGATACAAAACTTTGGATATGGTATGAGGGACAAGAGCTATTTTGTCGTGATACTCTGATGTTTTGACACTTGTTAATGGTAAGTTTAACTTGGCGTCTATCACACCAGGAAGAAACTTTGCTAAGCTCAGTCTGTAGTGACTGATCATTAGAATCATTAGCTATTTTTAAGTATATTACACAGTCGTCGGCGAACAGACTAACGGAGGATAAGACTTGGGGTGGAAGGTCATTAACAATGATTAGAAACAAAAGTGGACCTAGGACTGAACCGTGGGAGGCACCAGAAATCACGTAGGCGGAGTGGGAGTCGCGGGCTAGTCCTTTTTATGTTTTGAAGATTGCTCTCATAGCAACTACAAATTAGGTTAGGGGGGTAGCCTCGTTTTGCAAACATTTTTACTTGCTGTGGAACACTGGTTGTCATCTGGTGTTAGTAACTTTTTTCAAGAGCCGCCTGGAGACACGTTATGGCTATTCCTTTCCTTATCAATTTGGAGTGGGAAGTTTCGGGTACCCTAGGTTTGGCAAACCGTTACTCGAGAGCATTCTTTAAATAATTAAGGTAACTAACCAACAAATGTGCAACAACAAAAACCCCAATAAAAGGCGAGTTCACGTAGTTCGGCACTGGCACAAAGTTTCGCACATTAGCTAACGATAGCCGGTAAATATCTTGTTTACGTTTTTCTTTTTTTTCTCAGTCCCTTGTATACTGTACCAAATCTCTCCGATGCTGAAAATGCAAAAATAAAAACAAACGAAAACACGTTGTTTAAAGAAACACGCAGTGCAGTATTCTGAATGTGGCACGAATGTTGTAAACGAGATATTACTTTACTGCAGGAACGTTTACATAGAGCAAACATGGCGCTGCTTTAATTATAGAGCACGAGAATGGAATCCTTGTGTGCGCAACAATGTGGCGGCATCTTGCTGACCACTGTATGCAATGTGGCTGTAAACCTAGCTTTGAATTGACCTTTTATAAAAAAAAAAAAGAAATATAACACAGAGAGAAATTGTTTTTAGACATATTTGCCCCAAAAAATTGGAAACACTTACGCAACCCGTAGGGTGAAACGCAGCGACCGCTGAGGTGTGACTTCGGAGCTGCTAATGAGTTATTTTGTGCAGATGTACTGAATGAACGATAAATGCGAGCGCGCACCATAGAGTCCGCATGGCGTTCCGTATTAAATCAAGTGACACAGCGGACGAACATTCCATACCGTTTTGGAACAAGGGAGGGTGTATTAAGTAGAGAGCATTTCAGGTGCCTGCCTAAGAGGAGAGAGTGTTTTTGTACGTCACTTCGGTACAAATAATCACAGGTGGTAAACGAAACGCCAAATAAACAGAGACAAGGAAGGAGACAAGACGAAGTGCACTATCATGTGAAGGTTTATTGAAACAAGCACATACTGTTATTAGCATATTTCTGGCTCTACGATTAGAAAATTGTTTACTAGTTGAAATAATGACTGTACATGCCCGTTTACGTCGGTTACATCAAGAAATACATCACATGAAAACGTTCGAGGTGGATGGCGCCCGATCGCCCCAAAGATCGCACGTGCAAGAGTCGTCGTCCTTTTTCTCGTTCTGTCGCTGGTGCTGGTACACACGAGCGGACACGACACCTCTTCCCCCTATGAGGAGTTCCTGCACCTTGCGGGTGGACGTTTCGTCCTTGTCGATTTGCGCAGCACAGGTTCTTTATCAGATGACTTAGAGCCGTTACTTTCTCGCTTGTGGTTACACTTCCGAATCTGGTTCAAGTGTCGGCGAACTGTCTCTTCTCCGCATTGCACCAGCCATGAACTTGGACCGAATTTCCTTACCAATGTGCCTGTAATTCAATCAGGTTTTTTCAGGAACTGGCGGATCATGACCTGTCCTCCCACCTGCAGCTGGCGGTTTCTCGGTAACTTCTCTGTTGCCACTGGTGTAACTTTTGTGGGTACAACATGGTCTAGAAGAGGCGGTAATTCCCTCCCGAACATTGCCTTAGCCGGGATCATGTTCGTCGTCTGGTGGACCGCGCAGTGCTGACGGAATAAAAACCTCGAAAGCCGTAGGTTCACTCATCCATATGGTTTCCGTAGTAGTGCCTTCTTCAGTTCGCCCCCGTAGTGTTCTGCCTGCCCATTAGTGGCAGGGTGGTACGGGGCAGACGTGACGTGCTGTATCCCATTGTTCTTGTAGAACGTTGCAATCTCAGCAGAGACGAAAGCTGTCTCGTTGTCCGACACTACTTTGTGTGGAATTCCAAACGTCGCAAACAGGGATCGCAGCACATCGATGACTGCCGCCGACGTAGGATGGCTTACTTGACGTACCTCCAGCCATTTCGTGAATTAACCCACCACCACCAAGAAAGGGCGTCCCTCCACGGGACCTGCAAAATCCACATGCCGTGTGTGCCACGGTGTCGACGGTTGAGGCCACGGCGGAATATGGGCTTTTGCTGGGTTCCTCTCTGTACGCTGGCATGGATCACGTCAAAAATAAAACTCCGTATCTGACAAGTGCATTGACGCGTCACTAATGCACTTGTTTTCCTCTTGCTTTCTGATACAGTGTGCGTCGTAAAATTCTAAGGCAGATTTATATGCGTGTCTCACGAGAAATGTTGCTTCTGCTAATTCTTGGTCACATGGTCACCTATCCCTGTGCACTTCCAGATTACCCGGCGGGGACTGTTTTACTGGCCATGCACGCTATCTTGCTACCATGCATGACCATGCATGTTATTTTGCTTGCGTGTTATCTTGTTATCAGCGGCCCGTGGAATGTTTTGGTGAGATGTCGCGTCGATATGAAGCGCGGTCGGCAGCGCGAAACCGCGAAGTGTCTCAGAGACAGCTGTCGCTTGAATATTGCTGTAAAAGACAGATGACAATTGCGTCAGCGCACCGTCCATTTATTTGCTTGAAAATAAGTGACAATTCTGGACGGCTGTTTGTAGAAGAATCGGCCAGCGGAGTGTATATATGTGATGATGACTTCAAATACAAATCAGTTGAGAGCCTGTCCTGCCGTCTTTACTCCTTCTGTTTCCTCGTTATGTACGCACCCTTTAAACATTTTAGTTAGTATGAACGAACTAGCCGAAAGCCAAGTTTTAATACAAGTCATTTTGCATTTCGGCAATGGCAACCCGCATGTAATGTTTCAGTGGGGGCACTGGTTTCCCTCCCCCTAGAAGGCGTAAGCCGCGGACGTTCCAGGCGCCCGAAGCCGTCTGACTTCGAGCCTGGTCGCTCCGTATCGTGTCGGAGAGACTACGCCACCTTGTTGGCCTACACTCTCGCACTCCTCCGCGCGTCTCCCGTTTCGGGCGGCCAGGGAGATCGCGCTGAGTGAGAGTCGGGCCTGCCCTCCGAGTGGACGGCCGTGTGGTCGGGAGTCCTGGATTGGACTCCAGGCAACGGGTCGAGTCGCGGCGCGAGCTCGTCCGACCGGCGATGACTCCACGCTAGTGATTCCCCTGGCTCTGACAGTCAGCGTCCGCACTACCTGTGGACGTCCGGCTGCCGAGAGCCCTGGCCCCGAACTCCTGCGGCGACGGGTAGCGGCGTGAGCTCGTCCGACCGCGATGACTCCGCTCGCAATTACCCCTTTGGCTCTCAGGTCGGCGGGCGCTGCGGGCACACTGTGTCCACGGCTCGCTTTACCGCAGTGTCTTGTGGGGGACCCTTGGTACTCATAAACGCTGTTGGATACCGGGATCATTGTTGTTGGCATGGCGTTTGGCCGAACCCGGCGTGGCGACCGCACTCGCTGGTAGCCGTCGGCCGCGCGGTGGAGCGGCATCGGATTCCCTTTGAGCTCCGGACCGTCCCCAGACGTAAGAGGTACGTGATCTGCCCTATCTATTTCCCACAAATGGCGCCCAACGTGGGGCCACGGCACCTATCGTTGTCGTGGCACTGCTCTGCCGCGCCATGCCAAGATGGCGGAGCCTCCCTTGGGGAGGCTGGCACTGCTCTGCCGCGCCATGCCAAGATGGCGGAGCCTCCCTTGAGGCCGGCTCCCTTTGTGAGCCGCCATGATGCGAATCCCCTCGGTGCCCGGATTTGGGAACCAGGTCCAAGAGCCAGCCCGGAAACCTGAGTGATCCACGATTTGTTTCATTCTCGTCTCGTGTCTTGCCCCAGGAGACGCTCTATCGTACCTGTCGCCTCCGGTGATCGTCGTCGCTGGCAACAGTCCCCCACTGCCTGACAGTTGCCGACTCCGCTGCAACCCCCACCTAGTAAGAGGGTTGTCGCCTCTGTCGGCGTCCTCAGAGCCTTCGTGCCACGGAAATCGCGTTGCATTAACCCCCGTGGGCCTCGCGACGAATTTTGTTAGCAGCAAAGAGCTTCTTACGGGTCAGCGGGAAATCTGGGTTTGTAAATATGCGCGTTTCCTTTGACACTGAGTTGTCGGACTCTCCGGGAGAGTCGGGCGGTGCGTCTGCCATTAACGTCTCGCAAGTAGCTCGTAATGCTACCGACGGGCTCCGGGAGCCGTAGGCCACGCATTCGCCGGCGTCCAGAAGCATTTTCATACTGTGGCGCGCGCGCTGTACGCCACTTGTATTGTGGTTGGCGCGAGGGTTTCCTTCGGGATAGATTGGTTTTTTGCTACACCTTTGCTTCTGCTGATTTCCGAGAGTAACGCCTTGCGTTATAAGAGTGGCTGAACGCACTAGAGACGGGGCGGTTTTTTTAGCTAACCCCGTTCCGTGCGCTTCGCTAGGGATGCGTGCGCTCGAAGACTCTACGGAGTTAGTTGTTTTCGCAGTCCCCGGCCCGCTCCTGGTGCAGCCACCGCTGGCAGCGGAGAGTCGCCGGCTCTGTCCCGGCGACTTCAGTTTGCGTACGCAGGGTGCCCTCTAATTCTGTTAGTACATGGAGTGGCCTGCCTTCCAACTTGAGCCCCCACCTGCGGTAGGCCGGTTAATGTACGCAGACAGCCGAGTCCAGATACAATGAGGACCCGGCCAAAAC